>JBBPBX010007733.1:43114-64401 GCA_038048925.1 Garcialebias charrua | reverse complement strand
CCTTGGTTCAAGAGCATTTGAATCTAGAACTACTCAGAAATGACATAGTTCTTACAGACTCAAAGAGCGCCTCTTCATTCATGAAGTGGGAAGACATACATCACAACGACAGAGACACGCCTGCGATGGCGCTGACAGTTGTGACACACCTGAATTACGCAGAAAGAGGTAAACGTACAGAGATACGTTGGCCGAAACCCAAGAGGTTCCTGTGTACTGTCTACTCTAAGCTGCGCAAACAGCCTAAACTAAACAATGGCATCCTAACTCGTGCCCATGGACGGACGTCCACACCCGTGCGCGTGGTCCCTCATGACCACAGGGGGGTGATGTTAGGTCATGCCCATGTCAAGGACAAAGATTTCAATAACCCCACAAACGACAAAGATCTCGCAAACTCACAGACTTCATGGGAAAACAAGGTCGTCCAAGCACAGGATAGTAAATAAACTAAACAGTTTAAACTATTCTAGTTGCGAAAAGAAACCGTTCCAACTAGAACTTAGAAACGCTAAGCATAAAACCCACAACAAAAACTAACCTTAACAACCGTTTAAATCTGCAGGATTTAATTGACATCGGTTATAAAGTGAGATCCCAAAGCAGACCTGTCAGAGCAGGGTCGGTGCCTGAATAATGCAGATTGCAGGCAGAAACAGGGATTTAATGCACTTTAACAACCATGAAAGGACTAACACCCCCTCAGCTCCGATCTTCTCCCCATTTTTTTCTAGCCGTGCACCTCTGCTGACTGTTATTAACTATATAAGCAGTCAAAGCTCAATAGCTTAATTAAAAATGTTGGGGGTGGGGGGTGTCGGTTCGGACCTGTAATTACTGTTAATTCGTTGGGTGCGTGGGGTTCAGAAATTATGTCTATGGGCTGGGGCCGGGTCAGGTCGGTGTTTTGGGCCCGAATGCAACTCTACATCATAGCACACTATTGTTTTCTTTACTTTTTATTAAAATAAATATATGCGCCAAATAAAAACACCAATTACATTTTATGTACCGGTTGGATATTTGAATATTTCACACAAAGGTGATTGCTTCTTACATTTTCCATCCAGTCAAAGTGTGAGGATTCTGCTGTTTTTTTTTATCCCCCTTTTGTTTTTTAGATGCTGGGGAAAGTGTTGGTGTTCATGTTTGGCGGGGGCTTCCTTCATTGTCAGCTTCAGCTCAGCTCTTCACCATAGAGCTGAGGCACTATTCTTTCCTTGTCCGTTAGTCTCTATAACCTGATGTTCAGCACTCTTGCTTGCAGTTCGTACGTTTCCAATTTGTTACCTAGTTTTATTAAGGGAAAAAGTCTTACTTACCTGTATTCATCTTCAGGTGCTAACTGTGTCCTTCCTGGTCCTCCTTCCAAGGATGTTGTGTTCTCTGCTGTGCCAGTGCTGCTCAGCAAACATTGTTCAACTTGTTACTTGCATCTATCTACTTGATCCAGGAAATCCCTTTTTTTCAACTACAATAGGAAAATCTCAGCTCTGCTTCATCTGCCTGCATGCTCCTCTCCCCCAGCCAGCATGCACAGGTGGGCCCCATATGGTATACATATGTGCAAAAAACATGGGCCCCAAAAGGTTTTGTCCACGGTTTCCATGGTGGCCCCACATGGGTTGGCCCAGATAGATTTTAATGGGCCCTGACTGGGTTTTCAGTGGGACCCATATGTTTAACTTAAATGAGACCCATGTAAAACCCATGTGTGTACCTTGAAGAATATCTACCTGGGACTAAACTGGGTCCCAACTGGGCTAAAAATATGGGTAATAAGTGGGTTTGTCCACGGTTTCCATGGTGGCCCCACATGGGTTGGCCCAGATAGATTTTAATGGGCCCTGACTGGGCTTTCAGTGGGACCCAGATGTTTAACTTAAATGAGACCCATGTAAAACCCATGTGTGTGCCTTGAAGAATATCTACCTGAGACTAAACTGGGTCCCAACTGGGCTAAAAATATGGGTTATAAGTGGGTTTGTCCACAGTTTCCATGGTGGCCCCACGTGGGTTTGCCCGGATAGACTATAATGGGCGCTGTCTGGGCTTTCAGTGGTTCCCAGATGGTTAATTTACATGAGGCTCATTACAGACCCATGTGTGTTCTTACCAGCATAATTTATGTGTCGGATTTTCCGATCCAACCTGCCGAGAGCACGTATATTGCACCATACTCTGTGACTTCTGTCTTAACATTGTGTGAGTTACACTCAAAGAACACTCTGAGCCTCACAACAGATAATACCCAATCTTTAACAAGAGGCAGTTCTATAACACAGATGTCCTTCTGACTCATGGTGCAGCCCGGAACACTAAAATACTGCTAAACATTATGGGAAATCAACATAGTCCACTCCCCGTTTTTGATTGTGGCACTATGAGTTGTAATTCTTGTTGGCTTTGATCAACGGATACAGATTTAAACTATAATTGAACACTAATATACCGCTAAGCATGATGGGAAATCAACACGGTTCACTTCCTGTTTTTTAGTTTAGTTTTTGATTGTGGCACTATGAGTTGTAATTCTTGTTGGTTTTGATCAACAGATACAGATTTAAAATATACATTGAATTTATAAAAATATACATTGAATTTATAAATGTAAATTCAATGTACAGTTTAAATCTGTATCTGTTGATCCCACATTTATACCACTTGGGATAAATACAGTTAGCCCACATGGGCTTCCCATGCTGGGCACATTATACTAAAATCACATGGGTCCTAGTTAGCCCACATAAAAAAATGAGCTGGGGCCTATATATATATGCCCAGGTTGAAGCCATGTAAGATCATCCCACATTTAGCCCACTTGGGGTAAATACAGTTAGCCCACATGGGCTTCCCATGCCGGGCCCATTATACCAAAACCACATGGGTCCCATATAATGATGTCCATTTCTGTCCCATTCCAAGTTAGCCCACATAAAAATGAACTGGGGCCTGTATATCCATGCCAAGGCTGAACCCATGTAAGGTTATACGACACTTATCCCACTTGGGGTCAATATAGTTAGCACACATGGGCTTCCCATACTGTGACCATTATACTAAAACCACATGGGTCCCATATAATGATGACCATTTCTGTCCCATTCCCAGTTAGCCCACATAAAAATGTACTGGGCCTTATATATCCATGCCCAGGTTGAACCCATGTAAGGTGATCCCACATTTATACCACTTGGGATGAATACAGTTAGCCCACATGGGCTTCCCATGCTGAGCACATTATACTAAAATCACATGGGTCCCATATACTGATGCATATATCTGTCCCATTCCCAGTTAGCCCAAATAAAATTAAACTGGGGCCTATATATCTATGCCCAGGTTCAACCCATGTAAGGTCGGCCCACTCTTATACCACTTGGGGTAAATACAGTTAGCCCACATGGGCTTCCCATGCTGGGCCCATTATACCGAAACCACATGGGTCCCATATAATATTGCCCATTTCTGTCCCATTCCCAGTTAGCCCACATAAAAATGTAGTGGGCCCTATATATCCATGCCCAGGTTGAACCCATGTAAGGTGATCTCACATTTATACCACTTGGGATAAATACAGTTAGCCCACATGGGCTTCCAATGCTGGGCCCATTATACCAAAACCACATGGGTCCCATATAATGATGCCCATTTCTGTCCCATTCCCAGTTAGCCCACATAAAAATGTATTGGGCCCTATATAACCATGCCCAGGTTGAACCCATGTAAGGTGATCCCACATTTATACCACTTGGGATAAATACAGTTAGCCCACATGGGCTTCCCATGCTGGGCCCATTATACCAAAACCACATGGGTCCTTTATAATATTGCCCATTTCTGTCCCAATCCCAGTTAGCCCACATAAAAATGTAGTGGGCCCTATATATCCATGCCCAGGTTGAACCCATGTAAGGTGAGCCCACATTGATACCACTTGGGATAAATACAGTTAGCCCACATGGGCTTCCCATGCTGGGCCCATTATACTAAAACCACATGGGTCCCATATAATAATGCCCATTTATGTCCCATTCCCAGTTAGCCCACATAAAAATGTAATGGGCCCTATATATCCATGCCCAGGTTGAACCCATGTAAGGTGAGCCCACATTGATACCACTTGGGATAAATACAGTCTGCCCACATGGGCTTCCCATGCTGGGCCCATTATACTAAAACCACATGGGTCCCATATAATAATGCCCATTTATGTCCCATTCCCAGTTAGCCCACATAAAAATGTAATGGGCCCTATATATCCATGCCCAGGTTGAACCCATGTAAGGTGAGCCCACATTGATACCACTTGGGATAAATACAGTCTGCCCACATGGGCTTCCCATGCTGGGCCCATTATACTAAAACCACATGGGTCCCATATAAAATTGCCCATTTCTGTCCCATTGCCAGTTAGCCCACATTAATCCTGTATAGGACCCATATATTTAGCCCAACAGGGCTCACAAAATGGGTTCCTTTATGGGATAACCATATGGGTCTCATGCAGTTAGCCCAGATAAATCCCATGCCCACTCATTACCCAACTAGCCCACAATAACCCCATGTGGGGCCCAACTATGCATGTTGGCTGATCCCCCACACCTGCCAGAATTCTACTTCCATTGATCTACTGGAAAACCAAATACCACCCCTACTTCCCTAAGTCTGGAACCATCATGGAACAAATCTGATCTACAAATCTGATGAAGTCTGCATTTGGTTGTTTTGAGCATCTTTTTTTATGTGACAAGAGTCACATAATCAGTAGATGTGTGGATAAGGGCGAAGTTAGTGTCTGTGATTTTTTTTTGTACCCCAACTTGTGAAACATTTTTATTTAGGCAGACATGTCTTGAAACTAATTGTTTCAAATATGCCAGTTTACAAGTCACTGTAACCTAGCAACAAATTATTCTGCCAATTCTGTTGTGACTCTGAACCCCTAAATGTTGTCTCCTCACCTTAATAACCACTCTAAATAACTGCTTCCTAATAAAGAGCCTCTTTGCTCAAAAAGTGTGTCTGAGCCTGTCTATTCATTTCTTTGTGTGCGGTGTGTGTGTTATCACCTGCAGAGCAGTGAAGTTAATTGGCTTCAGCTGAGAGGAGAAGCACAACAATAGCTTTAAACATACACATGTACTCACACGTACAGTATCAGCAAACCTCCCTGCGATACAAACACTACACACTTTTGCTGAAAAATGACACACTCACACACACAAACAATCCCTCTGCGTAGCTTGGCTGAAACCAAACACTGAACCGTATTGTGACTATTTTGAGACACGGCTTTCATGGCCCACAACAGCACCTGATAACAATGTCTGCTTATGTCTGTCTATGGGGGGTGTATAAGTGTTTGGGTCACTGGGGTAATATTTAGGCTGTAAAGCAGACTTCATTGTAAAATGGCAATGATGCATTGCAAGACTGTTTGACCACCCAATTATATTCTTACCTGTCTGTCAGTCTTGTAGAATGCAGAGGTGGGTTGCCTGCTGAATGTTTGTGAGGTAAAGAAAAGTCAAATTCAACAACGTGCTACTTTATTGTTCCTTTCCTTTGTCTTGTTTCTTGACTTTTTTGTGTGTGTTTGACAGTTTTTACCTTACATACCACCTTCATTGTCTTCTAATACAGTCGCCACACACAGGTACTCAAACAATGTTGTTGTTTTTTTACCCCATATACTTTCAGTAAGTTTTTTAGTTAATTTGAAAGGGAAAATTAAATAGAAGTTATCATGATTTAGCAGTATTTACACCCAGAGTAGACAAACTGACAGAGGGGACTCAACACACTGGTAAAAAGTTGTGAAGTACAAAGAAGACAGACTTGGGCTGGCTCTGCTGGGAAATGAGCACACGGATAGGTATCTTCTTGATAAGATATTTTGTATTAAATAAAGATTCTGATTTTGTTTTCTTACAGTTCCAGAAGCAGATATTAGCATGGAGATAAGGGTGGAGATCTCCAGGAGCAAAGGTGTAAAAGTAAGTACCATATTTTCCGCCTGATAAGTCTCACCTTTCTATAAGTCGCTTTGTCCAATTATTGGCAATAAATTGGAAAAATCCATAAACATGTCACACCTTTATTTAAGTCGCATCTATTATGCGTCAGCGCTACGCAACGTGTCAGCGCCTCATTTGCCCTGCTGAAAATGGCGGCCACAGGAGCGAGCGCGCACGGAAGGACTTTGCAAGATTAACACGGAAAAAACAATTTCCTCCCACAGTCCAAAAACATGCATGTTAGGTTGATTGGTAACTCTAAAATTGACCCTGGGTGTGAGTGAAACAGGTCCCTATTGTAAATGAGTCCCCATGGCTCAACGGGGATAGCCTGTATAAATAAAGGTTGAATGAATGAATGAAAATTATTTGTTTGCTGAAATTTATAGCAAAGATGTGTCTTAGCTGAACTTTTCCTTAATAAATGAACACAATTGTTAAATCAGCTGGATTTAAAAAATAGTTTCGCTACGAGCACCTGCCCGGGTGGGACTGCAGAATGTTCTTTAAAATTTAGCAAAATAAACACTTAAAAATATATATTTCTTAGCTGACATTATAGCACAAGTGTTCCTGAGCTTAACCGTTCCTTAATAAATTCACGAAATGGTCAAATCTGCTGGATTTAAATTGTTTCGCTTTGACGTCTTCCAAACCGTTGCGTGCGCTGCAAAAATAAATTATAAATAAATCAAATTTTAGCTCAAATGTCTCATACAGGTAACAGTTTGTAAATGTCCATGTTGTGATTACTTTCTGTAAGTTTGATAAAAATCTGTTCTGTATTTCATGAGTTACAGTATTTAGATAAATAGTACCCGGAAAAACAACAAGCTAACAGCTGCACATTTACAAAGCTAAAACATTGAATTTGATCTCAAATGTCGCATACAGGTAACAGTTTGTAAATGTCCATGTTGTGATTAATTTCTGTAAGTTTGATAAAAATCTGTCGTGTAGTTCATGACTTATTTAGCATAGATAAATAGTACCCGTTGCTAACAAACACTGAGCTAACAATAGTTCATACCTCCAGAGCAGGAGGCCGAGCTGTGACAGAGTGAGTCCGACCAGAGGAGGCTGCCGTCGTACACATGAGGTGGGAACGGTCGGTGTACCCTAGCGGACAAAAGTGGTACTGCACCATTTTTTGCCAAAATGAAAAAAGGTCATATCTGAGCCAAAAAATGGTCTAAAAATATGGGAAAAAATTCATAAACAAGTCTCACCTCACTATTAGTCACAGAGCATGCAAATTAGGCAAAAATATGTGACTTATAGATCGGAAAATATGGTAGTGTTTAGTTGGAGAGTGGCAGGACGACACTGTGAACTGACAGTGCTGTGGGTTGTAGGCTGCCGAGATATTCTACATAGGGTTTTTGGACTAAAGTGGGAACTGAGTTGGCTTCAGGCAAAGCTACACAGAGGCAATGCTGAAGAAACTCAAGGAGCTAGGAGATTCCACAGGATGACACCAAGTCAGGCTTGAAAAACCACAGATGATCTCAGGTTAGCACTTAGAATCAGACAATACGTCAGCTGGGGCTGTCGCCATGCACTAAAACGTCTCAATGTTTCAAACTGCTGAGCCACAGGTGATTAAAAACAGCAGTCCTCATCAGCACTGGGTCAGGAACAGGTACCATACCATACCATTTTATTTATAAAGCACTTTCAACAGGAACAAGTCCACACCAAAGTGCTGAACAAACAAAAACGTAACAGGCAACACAGACAATGAAGTACAACACGAAAAACATAAAAACATTGCAGATCATAAGTAAAACGATCAAATATAAATCAGCTGGGATTGAAAGCAATGGANTGTATGTATGTATGTATGTATGTATATATATATATATATATTCATAATAATAATAATAATAATAATAAATATTAATTTATAACGCACTTTTCATTAATGAAAATCTCAAAGTGCTACAAAGTGCAACAAAATTAAATGTCAATAAAACAAGTGATAAAACAAGTAAAATCAATAACAGTATCAACTAAGATCAAAAGTAAAATCATGAGGAGGCAGAGTATGCTCGGTTAAAAAGAAAGGTCTTCAAGCCGCTCTTAAAGTCAACCAGTGACTGTGGAGCTCTTAGGCAGTGAGGAAGAGAGTTCAATAATCTGCAAAGTCGTGGATGTTATGTGTCTGTTATGCATATGTGTTTTGTTGCCGTGTTCTGTCATGTATTTCGCAGGATTGCAGACGGCGGTTGGGTGTGTTTGCCTTTTGCTCTTTTTGTGGATATTTGTTTTGTAGTCTTACTTTCTGTCTTTCCTTTCTTTCTATAAAAAAAATAAAAAATAAAATTAATAACGGTGTGAAGAGGATGGCTGTAAGGTGAGAAGAGAGGCCATCTATAAAAGGGAAAAAATAAAAAATAAAAAAAGGACTCCAAGGTTGGATACTCTGAACTGCTGTTTAGCGTATAGGCACAAACAACAGTCAGAGCCTGTCCCCCCCCAGCCAAAGGTGCAGGGAGGCCACCCTCTCATCTACTGGGGAAAATTCCAACACACAGGCACCACATCGGGGGGCCAAAAGTAGACCCACACCAGTTTGGCGCCTCTCACCATGGGCAACTCCAGAGTGGAATAAAGTCCAGCTCCTCTAAAGGAGATTGGTTCCAGAGTCCATACTGTGCGTCAAGGTGAGCCCAACTACATGTGTATCTAGTTGGTATCTCTCAACCTTGCGCACAAGTTATGCTCCTTCCCCGCCAGAGAGGTCACGTTCCATGTCCCAAGAGCCAGCTTTGGTAAGTCAGGGTCAGAGCGCCAACGTCCCTGCCTTCGGTCACTGCTTATGGCATCATGCACTCGACTTGTATGGCCCCTCCTGCAGGTGAGAAGGCAAACCCATGTTTCTGCTTCAGGCTGGTTCCAACCGGGCCCCATGGGTAGAGACCTGGTCACCAGGTGCTTGCAGATGAGCCCTTCCCCCAGGCCTGTCTCCAGGGTGGGGTCCCGGTAACCCACGTCCGGGTAAGGGACACTGAGGTCCTTGCTTTAATTTGGCCATATAAGTCTTCTGAATCGCTCTTTATCTGGCCCGTCACCTAGAACAAATCTGCCTTGGAAGACCCTACCAGGGCAGTTAAAATTGCTCCAGACAGCATAGCTTCTAGGATCATTCAGGCAAACAAACTCCTCCACCACGATAAGGTGGCGATTCAAGGAGGAGTATATATTTATATATTTTTTTTAGTGTTTTGATAATCACTGGCTGTCATTTAGAATCCATCTTTAAACTGTAAATGAAATCAGATGAACAATTTTCATAGTTTTGCAATTACAGCTCGTCATGTCCTACACTGATTATAATTCTGTTTGCATTTAGAGTGAGAAGCAAAATAATACTTGTGCCAATTATTTCTAATACAGTACCTGCATACCTGATGATTTGCATCATATGCCTACACAAAATAGAAAATGAATAAAAATAAATAGCGAGACAGAATTTTCTTTAGAAAAAAAATAAGGAAAACACTATTCAGAACTTATCACTGTGTTATTTGTAATTTACACAGACATGCTCTGTTTATCCTCTGCATGTTTTTTCAATAACATCTACAAGAGTAAAAATAAAATAAAATCTGCATTTTTTTTAAACAAGGATCAAGCCTCACTATAGAAATTATCCATCATGGCAAAAAGTTGGATTATTATTATTATTTTTTAATTAAATTTATTCATTTTAAATACAACACAATAACAATCTCACATTTGAGACCGTACAGAATAAAAGTAAAATGAAGGGATGCAGATAGAAGAAAAAATCTTATTTTTCTGCCCCCTATTTCCAAAATGCAGTAGTTCAAACAACACAAACAAACTAACAAAAATAAAATAAAATAAAACAATCCAAGAGGTTTCCTAGTGAAAAAGAAAACAACTAATTTAGTCCCAAGAAAGAGAGTTTCAAAGAAGAAAACTATTACACAATATATTTATCAATTATATTTTTGCAAAAAAATTGTTTTAATCATATTTTTAAAAATGGTCATTGATTTTGCATTTTTAATACCAGTTTCCAAAGTATTCCAAAGATCAATTCCTTTGATTGAGGTTGACCGACCCCTTAAACTCATTTTATATCTTGGTTTCACAAAAATCTCTGTTCCTTTTAGATTATAACAACTCATACGTTTGACAAAGAACATTTGTATATTCACTGGTAGTTCGTTTTTATGAGCTCTATACATAATAGACAGAATATTGTAAACCACCAGGTCATAGAATTTCAACAGTTTCAATTTATGAAATAAAGTGCTTGAAGGTGGAAGATTTCGCTGGAGCGGTTTGCAGCTGAATGTGATGCAGCCGGGATGAGGATCAGTTCCTCCAAATCCGAGGCCATGGTCTTGAGCCGGAAAAGGGTAGCATGCCCTCTCCGGGTCGGGGAGGAGGTCCTGCCCCAAGTGGAGGAGTTTAAGTATCTCGGGATCTTGTTCACGAATGAGGGAAAACTGGAGCGTGAGATCGATAGGCGGATAGGTGCAGCGTCCGCAGTGAAGCGGGCGCTGTACCGGTCTGTCGTGGTGAAGAGAGAGCTGAGTCAAAAGGCAAAGCTCTCAATTTACCGATCGATCTACGTTCCCACCCTCATCTATGGTCATGAGCTCTGGGTTATGACCGAAAGAACGAGATCTCGGATACAAGCGGCTGAAATGAGTTTTCTCCGCAGGGTGTCTGGACTCTCCCTTAGAGATAGGGTGAGAAGCTCAGTCATCCGGGAGGGACTCGGAGTAGAGCCGCTGCTTCTCCACATCGAGAGGAGCCAGTTGAGGTGGCTCGGGCATCTGGTTAGGATGCCTCCTGGACGCCTCCCTGGTGAGGTGTTCCGGGCATGTCCCACCGGGAGGAGACCCAGAGGAAGACCCAGGACACGCTGGAGGGACTATGTTTCTCGGCTGGCCTGGGAACGCCTTGGGATTCCCCCAGAGGAGCTGCTCCAAGTGGCTGGGGAGAGGGAAGTCTGGGCCTCCCTACTTAGGCTGCTACCCCCGCGACCCGACCCCGGATAAGCGGACGAAAATGGATGGATGGATGGAAGTGCTTGAAGGGTGACAATAGTGCTTTCTGGTAATTAATCTAATTAATCTATTTTCTTATCGAATGGTAAAATATAATGATTTTAAACAAAAATGACTCACTTCTGTTGAAAGTAAACTGAAAGTCCTTTGTGCCAAACATTAAATTGTATTACTGATTAAAGCACCTGAATGTGACTTTAACAATCTTTTGGTCTTTAGATAGTAAGTGCAGGGAGCTGATATATTTTTAGGAGCAGGTAAATTTAATATGTACATAACAATGACAGCTGTCAGACGGAGGCAGAATGAGGACCAAAGTATAAAACAGAGAGGAAAAACAACAAATCAGAAATGGGGGAGTTGGGGTTGTGACTGTGGTGGAGCGCTGGAGTGATGTGAATTGATTGGAGGTTTGCTGAGTGCGGTCAAACATGACTCGTACTCCTCAATAGGAGTGTGTTTGCTGCACTTGAGCCTCCCAAGGATGAGAAGTTAAAAAACGAAAAGAGAGAGAGAGCTTTGTCAAAGAGATGAAAACCACTTAGATGTTTGGCACAGACGGACAGAGGAGGAAATGGCCAGGCCTGCGAAGGGAAGGATGAAGGGGAAAAAAGGAGAAAATAAAGAGAAATGTGTGACTGGTGTTCTTTTCGTGAAAGCTCAATTCACAAACATGTCCGATGTTTGCTGTGTTGAAACTGCGGACTGAGAAACGAGAGTAGAGAACAGAAAATGGACGGTTTGTTCTCCACCAAACAAGACTTACTGAGCTTGATAACTACAATTTACAAACCAAAGTGAAATGTGAAAACAGGTTGTTTTAAACTACAGATAACTCAAACCTAACACACACCCTGCATCATATGACTAAAGCTACTATTTCTTTAGCTTTTTTAAATTGATTTATTTCAAGCAATGGAATCAGAAAAATGCTGCTTTTGCTTGACATTTGTTGCATAGTTTGCTAAATATTTACATACATTGTTGAAGCAGTGGTTGTGCAGAGGTTAGAGAAGGTAGGCCTGCGAACGGAGGGTCGCCTGTCAACTCCCCAGACCGACAAAATCAAAATGTGGGTGGAAAAGTTAAAACACCCAAACCTGCCTTCACTCTCATTTGCCCCACTCTGGGCCCATGAGCAAGGCCCTTAACCCCGCTCCCCCGCAGCTGCCCCCAGGGTGCCCTGGATGGTAGCCCACTGCCTCATGTGTGCTCACATGTGCATTGTGCAAAATGCAGAGAATTAATTTCCCTGTTGGGGATTAATAGAGTACCAAAAAATCTATAAAATAATTAAATCAACTAAATAAATATTACAGCCAAAACAATCACTAAAATCCAATTAAACTTTTAATTAAATATGTCTGTTGTGAAGTTACTAAAACAGTCTAGTATAAATAAAGACTTTTTAGCCTGTTATGATTTTTGTTAAATATCTTGTTTAGGTGGTTTAGTTGTTGTTTTCCTTCATGTCTATGTTTACACAGAAGAGAACAGTTTAATTCCAAATACCATATTTTCTGCCTGAAAACTCGCACCTCTCTATAAGTCGCTTTGTCCAATTATTGGCAATAAATTGAAAAAATCCATAAACGTGTTGCACCTCTATTTAAGTTGCATCTATTATGCGTCACCGCTACGCGACGCGTCAGCGCGTCATTTGCCCTGCTGAAAATGGCGGCCACAGGAGCGCGCGCGCACGGAAGGACTTTACAAGATTAACACGGTAAAAACAATTATTTGTTTGCTGAAAATTATAGCAAAGATGTGTCTTAGCTGAACTTTTCCTTAATAAATGAACGCAATTGTCAAATCAGCTGGATTAAAAAAAGTATTTTGCCATGTGCACGCGCGCGGGTGGGGCGGCTTTATTTCTTTAAAATTTAGCTAAATAAACGCTTAAAATTTTTATTTCTTAGCTGACATTATAGCACAAGGGTTCCTGAGCTTAACCGTTCCTTAATAAATTCACGAAATGGTCAAATCTGCTGGATTTAAATTGTTTCGCTTTGACTTCTTCCAAACCATCACATGCGCTGCAAAAATAAATTATAAACAAATCGAATTTTAGCTCAAAAATCTCCTACAGCTAACAGTTTGTAAATGACCACCAAGTAATTACTTTCTGTAAGTTTAAAGAAAATTTGTCCAGTAGTTCACGAGTTATTTAGACAAATAGTAGCCGTTTACGGTAGCTAACCGCTAACAAACAACGATGCTAAAAGATAGAATTTTAGCTCTAAACATCTCATAAAGCTAGTCAGTTGTAAATGTCCATACAGTGATTACTTTCTGTAAGTTTGATAAAAATCTGTCCTGTGGTTCTTGACTTATTTTGCTAACAAACACTGAGCTAACAGTAGTTTATACCTCCACAGCAGGAGGCCGGGCAGCGACAGAGTGTGTCCGACCAGAGGAGCCTGCCGTCGGATACATGAGGTGGGAACGGTCGGTGTACCCTAGTGGCCGAAAGTGGTACTGCACCATTTTTTGCCAAAGTGAAAACCGGTCATATCTGAGCCAAAAATTGGTCTAAAAATATGGGGAAAAATCCATAACCACGTCTCACCTCTCTATTAGTCGCAGGGCATGCAAATTAGGCAAAAATGTGCGACTTATAGATCCGAAAATACGGTAATGATGATCTCCTGGCAAAGTTAAAGTAAAGTAAAAATTTTCAGTCAGGTCATCTGGATGGTTTCTTTTGTTGCTGAGACGTTTCGTACTTCATCTGAAAGACTTCTTTGTTCTGAGGAGCCCACCAAACCAAACTGAATCCCACAAACAGCTCAATCTCAGAGTGAAAAAAAAATGTTTTCAAGCTTCTCACTAGTAACTTTTTTTTCCCCCATCGGGAGTGAGCTGTTTGTGGGATTTGGTTTGTATTGTCGTTCCTCAGACCGAAGAAGCCCTTTGGATGAAGGATGAAACGTCTCAGCAACAAAATAAGACTCCAGATGATCTCACTGAACATTGTTGGATTTATACCTGGATTAATGAGCATGAACTTCGGTGTTAAAGTAAAGCTGTACAACAACAACAACAACAACAACAAAAAAGCTTCATCAGAAAAAGAAAGTAATTATCAATGTCTGTATTTGTAGTTTTAAATGAGCCGTCTCGATAAGGAACATTGTGTAGCCGGGTGCTGAAGTGGCTTTCGCAGGTGAGCTTCAAGTAAGATGAACAGGATCCTCGATCAAATTTAATTTGAGCTAAACAAAACATCAGTGTGCGGTTTGAGTTACAAGAGCACATATTGATATCTTGATTAGACTCTAAAGTGTTGTTCAGGCAGTACGAGTCTCAACCCACACACACATGCCCACACCTTTTGGCATGAAGTTCAGAACTGCAATAAGCAAGAATACATTTCTGCTAAAGGAGATTCATGATTTAGCAGAAAAATACAAAGTAACTAAAACAATACGTTGATTTATTAATAATAAAAACATAATAAAATGACAGATAAACCAAAGTTTTAGCCTAAATTCTCCAGGTTGTTTAAGATTAAACACAGTTTTACTCATTTCTGCTTTACAATCCCCCTCTAGGAGAGTTTAAGAAGAAGCTCTCTTTTAAATGTAATAGTTTGAGTCTTAGCTTAATTGGGCACCCTGGTGGGGAAACCACAAAGCCCTTCAATTTACACACACTATGAACACACGTCCTGCACAGCACTCACTGAAACATGACTGTGAAGTTACAAAAATTTAATTGTTTCCAAAGGATGATTCACATTTACACTCTTACTTCCCACACCATCATCCCCACCCTCCTCTGGGTGTCTCAAAACCACAAAAAACATCTGTTATGAAAAGAAAATACAATGAGAGCACCTCAAACAAAGAAAAAAATACAGCTGTCGTAACAGCTGCTGACTTTGTGTGTTTGTTTCTTTTAGGGTGTGTTTTAGTAATCGCAGCATGCTACATAAGTAGCATTTAGTGTAACTCAGGATGATTCATGTCAGTGGAGCTTACTACAGCTGGATGGGCATGATGAGGAGAGGAAGATGGGGAAGTATCTCAGTTCTTTGGCTACTGAAACAACAAAGCAAGAAAACATGAGCGCAAAAGACAAAAGCAATTCAGGAGTATGGGAGAATAGTGATGACAAGGTGGGCCAACATGGCAGTCATGTGCTTTACATCATCTGTCTGCTTGACTGTCTAGTTGACCTTATTCTATTCAACCATGATGCTCCAGCTTTTTTTGAAGGCAAGCCAACCCCCCCCCCCCCACACACACACACACAATTTACACAGACTAACACAATCATACAACAAAAAGCACACTCATGTGAACAACTCCCCCCCAAAAAACTAATGTATAAATGTGTGCGTGTGTGCACGTGCATGCAGTTCCAAAAGAAATGCACACAGCAAAGCAGCCCACAAAGCACCGAGGTCATTGTAGTTGAAGAGGTAGGAAGGAAAGAAGAATTGAGAGAGGATGTCGATAAAGAAGAGAGAGGAAGAAGAAGCATTTAAATAAAAGGTCAGCATGAAAACTGGAGGTAAGGATGGAGGCACGAGTGTGTGCATGTGACAGAGCAACACGAGTAGACAAGATGTGAAGGAGAGGCAAGATATTCTGCTTCCCATCTGTCTCAACGGTCATGCCAATAAAGGGACTGAAATTGGAAAATTGAAATTTACAGAAGAAGTGAGACGGACAAAGAGTCGCCGTCAAAGAAACGCTGAATCCATATCCTCCGTGCAGACAGACAGAGATAGAGAGGTCCTATCAAGTGTGATGTGTAAATCATGTAGAGAGGGTGCGTAACTGAGTGAAAACAGATGGCATTAAAAAAAAAGTAGACAGAGATACGTTGTAACACAGGGGCAGTGAGAAAAACCAAGAACGGCAGCAATAACCTCACATCTAAACTGGAGCTCCTTGTGAGCCTGTCAAAATGGGCGTTTGATATTAATGCCAACCTCTGTGGAGCTTTTTAACTCATTGATAAATAATACTTCATTAATGTGTCACACATCATTTAATGTGAGCTTTTCCCAGCTGCTATTAGAATTTAATGAAGTGCTGGTTCACAAAGAGAGAGAGAGAGAGAGAGAGTGTGGGGATAGGGGTGGGGGGTGCTCGAGAAGAACATAGAGTTTGTGTTCAATGAAAAGAATGAGACGTCTATAAATGGACAGAGACCAGGAAGAGAGGAACTTTCTTCTTCTTTTTTTTACTTTTTCCAAAAATTCCAATATGTTTTAAAGTAACAAACATTACTATCCATCCATCCATCCATCCATCATGTGCAAATATGACATTTTTTAATATGAAGCTGTACTAGATTTAAAATGACTGGGCATTTACATTTCATTGCCGCTAACCAAAATCACAAAAATGCACACTTCAGAATGTATTGTGAGCTGAGTCCAGATTTAATTTGGACCAAAACTGTAATCAGTGTACGATTTGTTCTCTTTAAACAGAAATGTACTCTTACTGACAAAAACAAGTTAATCACCTACAAGTAGTGGTTCAGTTAGGATGTAATTTGGTACACATGCAGACCAGTGACATCTGTAAATTATTAAATTAGCAAAATGCTGGCATGTCTAGGGTAGAGTAAAACATCTAGTATGACCAGCAGACTGTACTGGCATTACAAGAGGAGCACTAATGCTATAAGGCAATTGCCGAAGAGTCCAACAGTCAGTCAAAACAGTGAGCAGACACCATTAAACACATGGAATGCCTCAAAGACACATGAGCCAGCTTTACCACCACTTTGAGTTTAATAAAAACTGCATTGTAGTTTAGCACAAAACCAGGTGGTTGCACCATGCAACTGCCTAACATCTGTATATATAGATGCCACAGTAGCCCACAAGGAGACCTGTGTACGTAGTTCCAGTAACTCAAGACAGACGACAGCATAGGAGATTTTTATTTTACACTAACTACTATGGATCCAGACAATAATGACTCTTTAAAGCACACCATCTCCTTCATAGTGTCTTGAAGGACTGCACTTATATAGCACTTTTCTATCTTATCAAGATACTCAAAGTGCTTTACACTACAATCTGTGTCCTCATTTACCCATTCATACAGCACTCTACTAAATGGTAAATGGAGCTTATTTATATAGCGCTTTCCAGCCCCCTGTGAGGAGCCCCAAAGCGCTTTACAATACCAGCCATCCACCCATTCATTCAGACATTCATACACCGGTAGTGGTAGCCTGCCTTGCAAGGCACCATCCAGACCTACCGGGAGCAACTCGGGGTTAAGTGTCTTGCCCAGGGACACAACGACACATGGTGGGCGGATGCGGGATTCGAACCTCCAACCTTCCGATCGGAGGTCGACTGCCATTACCACTATGCCACGGTCGCCCCATACTAGATCTATACAAATAATAATCAGTGCTTTGTTGGATTCACACACCGATGGGACACACATCGGAGGCAATGAGGGGTTCAGTGTCTTGCCCAGGGACGCTTCAACATGTGACTGCTGGTGGAATCAAATCCCTAAATCTTGCATTGGAGGATGACTGTTCCAACCACTCAGCCACAGCCACCCGCTGGTTGATTATCATCAACCAGGATTTGGGTTAAGTGTTAGACTGACAATACCNGCTTTCCAGCCCCCTGTAAGGAGCCCCAAAGCGCTTTACAATACCAGCCATCCACCCATTCATTCAGACATTCATACACCGGTAGTGGTAGCCTGCCTTGCAAGGCACCATCCAGACCTACCGGGAGCAACTCGGGGTTAAGTATCTTGCCCAGGGACACAACGACACATGGTGGGCGGATGCGGGATTCGAACCTCCAACCTTCCGATCGGAGGTCGACTGCCATTACCACTATGCCACGGTCGCCCCATACTAGATCTATACAAATAATAATCAGTGCTTTGTTGGATTCACACACCGATGGGACACACATCGGAGGCAATGAGGGGTTCAGTGTCTTGCCCAGGGACGCTTCAACATGTGACTGCTGGTGGAATCAAATCCCTAAATCTTGCATTGGAGGATGACTGTTCCAACCACTCAGCCACAGCCACCCGCTGGTTGATTATCATCAACCAGGATTTGGGTTAAGTGTTAGACTGACAATACCAGCAGAGCTAGCCACATGAAGAGTGGTGTTTTAACCAGTATAGTAAAGTGCTATATGTTGTCATCATTGTATGTTCCCATACAATGGACAAATTGGCTCTCTGCATTTAAACCATCGCACGTGGGATACACTCAGGTTGAGCAGTGGGCAGCTATTTAAGTGCCCAGGGAGCAAATGGGGATTGGGTGTCTTGCTCAGAGACACAGTGACCTGTGGGAATGGCTGGGGATCAAGCTGGGACTTTCGGGTCCCAGGTCGACTGCCCTACCTCTACCCCATCTCAGCCCCATACCTCTCGGTATGTACAGGCATTGAGTGGCATTGTATCATGCAGAGAAATTAATCATTTACCTGAATCATCACTACGACAACTAGTCATAACACGCACATATGGCGACACAGAGGGAAGTGGATCAGTCCTGTCAATGCTGAGAGAGGTGCATTGGTGCAGATAGTCATATGGTATATAACTTGTAGGGATTCAGGGACCTTCACCTTACATGGCTATGCCAGTGACATCTTGTATCCACACACTCCCTCCCGAGACCAGAGGAATAAGATATGGTAGAGTCTTTAAACACGACGACATCTGGTCAAACGCAGCACATGTGTATGTGGAATGTCTTCATCATGAGGCTCTCCCATAGCTAACAAGGTGCTTTAAATCTTTCCACAGTTAAGTGTGAGATCACAATACAACTTTGATGACAATGTATACATCTGAATCTAGTTCATGAATCTGAATGATTTTAAATCCTTGCAAAATCCTTACAATTGTTGACTCCTAATTTGAAGGGATAATGAACACAAGTTCTACCAATGGTTTATGTTAATGGCTTTGTTAACAACCTATTTTGCCAATATTTAATAACTATAATTTGCATATAGCAATGTCTCTGTATAAAACTGTCAAATGTTGCAGGCTGATAAATAAATAAATAAAAAGTCTGATAGGTAAATATTTAATTCCACATTTATTTTCTTGACAAATGAAGTGCATTCAAACAATCAGAATGATGGCCTATTCTCTGTTTACTGAGGCAGGCTTGCTAACGGTTGTTTGGTGGTTGGGTTAAATGCAGAGACGAATTTCGTCTGTGTATGGGAAACATACACAGATGACAGACAAAGACATTATTATTATTATTATTATTATTATTATTACTGAGTTTTCACGTTCGTAAATCTCAGAAAGATGCAGTAAAGAAAGCTTTGATACATTTTCTGTTAGAGGGAGAGTGTTACGAGAACTATGGCTGTGTCTCAATTCAGGGGCTGCGTCCTCATGAGGACCCAGCCTAGCTGGGCAGAGTAGGCCACGCACTCACAAGACCGGGTGGGCTGAGCGAAACTGCTGAAATGGGACGGTCTAGCCTTCCGGAGAGCCGGCATTGAAGTGGGTGGGGCGTTCTCTTGAAGTGGGTGGGAAGTTCTTGTGTGCGCGCTTTGTGTGTGTGGAAAGAGAAGGGACGCCGCTAAAATATATTAGTTAGCTGAATACATGTTAGTGTTTCTGAGTTTACTGTTTGTTAAGAACTGATTACAAATCAGCTTATAAGGGGCGATCTGTTAAAACCCAGAGTGGACCTGTGAAATGCAAGTTGTCCAGTAGCTCAGTTGGTAAATCAACCTGCGATTGGTGCAGAGATACTTTTCTCGAAGCTGGTTCGAATCTCATCGGTCCGGTTAAAACTTATTTTACGTTTGTCTTTTATTGGATTAAAAAATGAGGACTGAGATTAAAAGGAAGGAGTTTGTGAAACTCCTTTTTTTTTATCTAATAAAAGACAAACGTAAAATAAGTTTTAACCGTACCGAGTGAGATTCGAACCAGCTTCGAGAAAAGCATCTCTGCACCAATCGCAAGTTGATTTACCACTGAGCTAATGGACAACTTGCGTTTCAGAGGTCCACTCTGGGTTTTAAAAGATTGCCCCTCAGAAAATCCTTGCTACACACGTGTAAAATAATCTGATTTGTAATCAGTTCTTCAAAAACAGTAAACTCAGAAACACTAATACTGTATATTCAGCTAACACATTTTTTTTGTCGTTTCTGTAGTTAAATTTTAATGAGATATATTCGAGCTGAGGTTGTTTGAGATGACTAAATAAAGGTTGAATGAATATTCGCGCTGAGGTTGTTGTTAAAACGAGCTGATGACTCAACAACACGCAGCAGCCCGACCCTGCATGCAGAAAGTCCCCCCCCCCGCGAAATCTCTGCTGGCGCTATGAATTCTGGGATAGCCTCCGTCTTGAAGGATTCACGAATGCATCCTTCGATTTCGGCAGGAAGTAGGCTGCATTCCTCGGCCGCATGAGGAGGAGTCTTCGAATTGGGACAGTCCTCCGCGCGGGGCAATGACGTATGCGGCCGACAAATGCGCACTCATGAGGATGCAGCCCCTGAATTGAGACACAGCCAATAACTCCCCACTTGCCAGGGTCAACATTTGATTTTTGAGTCGAGTTTACTTTAAAATATCGTCTATTCTCTAAAGGATAATTATTTTCTTTCTTATTTTTCTTTTTTTTTGACACAACATACTTTATATATAGCACTTTGCCAAACTGCTGATTAGGATTCAGAGCAAAAACACCTGTGGGAGACTGTTAAAGTGCGCAGGAGGAAAACATCTGGTGTCTCTGGCAAAGACGAGCAGCGGTAATTACAGATGCTAAGTGTGTGTGGAAAGGAGTGGAAAAGTAAAAAAAATAAAAACAGATGAGACAATGCAAGTTAAATACTGTTTTGTGAAATTCCAAATCTGTCTCATCTGAAAGCAACTCCGTTCACACAAGCATAACTAATACACCACATGGTGGATATGCTTATAATTCACAACAAACATAACCCTTCTAAAAATAACCGCCCCACTTCTTTTGCATGCTGTCCATTGTGACGAATATCAGGAGTATATTAAGAAAAGGAGGTGAAGAAGGTGAAGCAGGTATGAGAGGTTTAAAAGGATAACCAAAGGATAACCACTGGGAGATGAACTGAAAGAGCAAGTTTTGTTGTAATTAAATGCACCGCACTTTAAACCTGTAAGATAGTGGGAGAGAAATGAAAACAGGTTGGGCCCCTAACTAAACACACACACACACACGCACACACACA
>JBBPBX010007733.1:16389-30633 GCA_038048925.1 Garcialebias charrua | reverse complement strand
TATATATATATATACAAGGTATATATATATATATGTATATATATATATATATATATATAGTGTGTGATTAAACAATACAATTGTGCTACATGCATAGTTGTTTTTAGGTTAAGTTTTCAACTGTAATTAAGACTAGAGCTGCAGATTTTCATTTTATTTTAATATTATTTGTTATAACAAAAACGTCTAACTCCCTCATAATCACAGCCAAGCTTTATGGACTTTTATGGTGGAATGTAATAAACATTTTAAGAAAATTCTTACATTTTTTATTGTTATTTTCCTTATTGTTGTTATGATATATACAAAGTTATCTAAAATACGAGGCAAAAGCAAAACTCAGGCCCATAGGAGGGCGTGTCGCCCAACATCTTGTAAACAAATATTTAACTCACTTACATGACTGAGTAACCCACATTCATACAACCCTTGCTAATCATAAAACTGGGTCAAATATGCAACTAGCAAAAAATTTACTGACTTGACCAAGCTTAACTACTTGATAGAGAATAAACTTCCCTGTGGTGCTCCCTGAAGGCTGGAGCTTTCTGCTGTGGCCAAAAGAGTAGGAACAGCAGCCAGGCTGTCTCGTGCCGCGGTGCCACTGGCACGACAAAGACAAGGAAGTGGAACAGCAGCCTACAGAGAGAGCGCTCAAGACATTCTGCCACTTGTAATTTTCTTACTGACTGATCATTGTCCATGTAAATGGAGCTGAAATCACAGCACAGATGCTGTCTTCAACTTAAGTGAATGAGGGTTAAAGGAAATGCTGTGCTATAAAAATTAATCCAACAGTCTCACAGTGTTTTGAAATTTACTGTTTGCGCATGTAGTCTTATAGTCCAAATTGTACTCCCAGTTTCTGACACATTTTATCCATTTGACAACATAAACCTAAAAATGTGTGAATTAAAGGGGCTTTACTCTGAATCCGTTTTCACTAAAACGTACATGTGAACGCAGAGAAGAAAAGAAGCAAACAGATGTTGATTAAAATTCAACAAAACAATATGAATAGGGTCATTAGCATATCATGCTACATTATATAATTTTACAACCTTTTTTTAACCTAAAGTCTGCCAGAAACATCTGCTGCCCATTACTACTTACTGTATATATAACTGAGGTCAGCAGCTCTTACGCATCACTTGCCATATGTAGCTTGTAATTACCATTTCCTTTTTTCTTTTTTCTTTTTTTTATCCCCTTTATAGATGGCCTCCCTTCTCACCTCACAGCCATCCTCTCACACC
The DNA here is from genome assembly GCA_038048925.1 of Garcialebias charrua. Lineage (NCBI taxonomy): Eukaryota > Metazoa > Chordata > Actinopteri > Cyprinodontiformes > Rivulidae > Garcialebias > Garcialebias charrua. Next base: position 29,377 of record JBBPBX010007733.1, on the reverse strand, counting down.
GATATGAATTTATTTATTTATTTATTTTTAAAGAGAGAAAGGAAAGATAGAAAGTAAGACAACAAAACACAACAATTATCCACAAAAAGAGCACAAGGCAAACACACCCAACCTCCGTCCGCAATCCTGCAAAGCACATGACAAAACACAGCAACAAAATACACATGCATAAAGACTAATAATATTTATGACCTTGCAGTAGATTTCCATAAATAAACATACCCAAACCTACAAATAAACATACCCATACCTACAAATATATATACATATACTCTGATGCGTGCTCATTTATACATATACATTCATATCACATATCCATCTACATATCTGCATATGATATCTACATATACATCCCTGCATCCATTTGTGTGTGGCTGTGAACATGCATATGTGAATAAGGTTCCTCCAATACAACATTCAGTAGCGACAGTGAAGCATCAGAGATCCGCCCCCCCCCCCAAGGCCCAAGGCAGACGAAGGGGAGATCATAGCCCAAGACCCCAAGAAGGACCCCGAGCGCAGAGTCCCCAGGGCCACCCGAACAGGATGAGCCACTCACCCTCTCCCCAGATCTGACCAGCTTGTAATTACCATTTCCAAAAGTTAAACCTGAGACAAAGCATTGGTTCCTTTGAAAGACAGACTTGGCTCTACGATGCTAAAGCCTGGTTTCATTGTTGTTATTTTTTTAAATAAATGTATCTAAAATCGTATTTTTAATGTCAATAAAACATTTCCTTCACATAAAAATGTATTCATTTTATTTTTTCATCAGGTTGTATGCAAGCTCTTGTTTTGTCTTCTTGTATATAAAATGATAGACATTTCGCAGATTTCTAGTCAAATTAGAAAATATAAATAAATTAGCTTAGCAGGGCTAAGTAGGGGTGGAGATGGGGTAATGGTAGGGCTGCCGAGTCAAGGCCTGGGCCTTGATGCAGGACTTACATAGAAAAGACAAAAATATTAGTTACCGTACTTTCCGGACTATAAGTCGCTGTTTTTTTGTGTTTTTTTTTTTTTTTTTCATAGTTCGGCCAGTCTTGCGATATATAGTCCGAGGCAACTTATATACTTTTTCATTTTTTCCCCCCTATTCATGACACAATTTTTGACTGATGTATTAAATGTTCACTCATACTGGCATGAACTAAACCAAACATGAACATGAACCACTCAGGCTGCGGGGGAACACTGCAGAGCCCACGGCTCTGGCCACGAGCTCCACAGCGCTCCCCTGCCTGCACCTTGCTGCCTCCCGGGGCTCTGGAACATGTGCTTCGCCGCCCACTTCCTCCACACTCTGGCAGCGGAGGGATAGGGCACGACAGTGCGACGTGACTGCGCCGCCCAGGTGAAATGAAGCTGTTTTGCCCATTAAAGTGCATTTATTAAGGAAAAGTTAAACTGAGACAAACTTTTGCTATAATGTTTAGCAAATAAATAATTGTTTTTAGGTGTTTTGTTACATTTCGAAGAACTGCAACAGTGAGTCCTCCTGTTTGTGCTCCTGCCATTGCCAATTAATTTTTGGCACGACACCAGCCCACGTTTCCTGGGGGTCAGCGGTGACGTATAATAAATGCGACTTATAATAATAATAATAATAATAATAATAATACTTTATTTATAGAGCCCTTTAAAACAACCACAGCTGCAACAAAGTGCTGTACATAAAATCAAGAACATTTAAACACATAAAAATAAAACAGTTGTTAAAACATTAAGATCAATAAAAACAATAAAAACAGTGCAGAACAAATTCAGTCTGTGCTAAAAGCCAGTGAGTAAAAACGTGTTTTTAAAAGAGTTTTAAAACTGGACAGTGAATAATAATAATAATAATAATTAATTCAATTTATAACGCACTTTTCATTACTGAAAATCTCAAAGTGCTACACATATATTGAATGCTACACACATTCATAAACTGGTGGCGGCAGACTACCATGCAAGGTGCTTTCCAGTCCTACCAGTGAAGGAGCTTGTCTGATGGGAAGAGGGAGATTGTTCCACAGTTTTGGAGCAGCAACAGAAAAAGCTCTGTCTCCTCTGATGCCGGGTCCCCACCTAAATTGTCAGAACGCTCCTGCCGCCCCCTTTTGGCCGCTTGTCACTGATGCCGGGCACCCACTGGGACGCGTCTGATGACGCGCACTAGGGGGAGGCAGAGGGTCATCAGTTGTTGTGTTTTCATGCTGCTGGCAGATAAAATCAGCAACACGTGACCCCCGCTCCTACTGGAGTGGGTTTTCTACGAGCCGAACTGCAGCTCAGACAGTCTTTGTTGAGATTAAAACGTTTTTTTTATGTTTGGGGTGATCGTACGCTGAGCGGACAGCAGCAACTGTTTAAAATGCCAAGATTCTTACCGGAGTCTGGTTCCAATTCATGGAGGCTGATGAGGTAAGTTTAAAAAGTCCAAAAAAAGTCCCGTTGTCGTTGCGTCATCACATAGCAGAGGCTCTCCCGATTGGTTGCTGGACGCGTCGAGCAACGTCGAGCCGCAAAAACATCAACTTTTGAGACTTTGGCGGCTCGACGCTGCTCAACGCGTAGGTTGTTTCGGACGCGCGCGTGCGTGGAAATGAACTGCCGCGTGCCGGCGCGCCGCTTCAAATACTCAAAACGCGCCGCTTCACGGTTCGCCGCGCTTCGACGCGTCTCCACATAGACTTTCAATGTAAACCGGCCGCTTCAGCCGCCCGACACGGGTCCGGTGGGTGACCGGCATGAGCCTCCGTTTGGACCTCGGCACCTCCAGAAGCAGCTGATCAGCTGATCTGAGGCACCGAGCAGGAGAGTATACTCCAAAGTGTTTTTTTCCTCTTCATGAGGCACCTTTTGACTGATGCAACCTTTACTGTGGAGTGACGTAGTGCAGAAAATACAGTATTACAAGAAACAGAAATACCAGTTAACTGGAGGAGTGAAAAAGCTCATCCTAGCTTTTTTTACATTTTTGTTCTAAAAGAAATAGAGGGGTGAAAGTAAAAAAAAAAAAGGAATTTGCACCTTTAAGGGGAGGAAATTGATGTTTGTTGAAATGTTGTGGAACGACTACAGAGGTTTACAGAAAACTAAGCTGAACTACTTTCTTACTGTGTTGTACTTGAGTATAGTATAAAACACACTGGAGGGAGAAGAGAAATGTGTTACGTCAAATTAACACGATAAGACTTTGTATAAGTCTATACAGGCATGCACACACCACAAGGGCAATGATTCCAGCTGTTCTGTAGGAAGCTGTTTTTTTTACACTTTTTACACACAACCATCAGACTGGATGAGGCAGAACAAATTGAGATTGAAACAATAAACAGAAAGAGGCTTTTAAAACAAAACGGAAGGACAGTTGAAACAAAGCGAAAGAAGGAACAAATTGAAGTTCAGAAGAAGTGAAGGTGAAAACTCTCCTCCACGATGAGTTAACAGAAAGCGACAGAACACAAGAACACTAAAGAAGACAATGACTAAGATGTTGAGGAGAGAAAGGCAAAGTGGGGAGCAAACGATGTGCTGTCACTGAGTGAAATGCCACCCAGCCTGTCACATATCTCTACAATATTAATTACACAGTGCCACACTTCTGAATAATGGAACAGCTCTATTTAACCAGAGTGAATAATTTAGCAGCTGCTTAGCGTAGTGTATATAACAGGATCGATAAGCACCGGGTTCAGGTAATGACATTCCTAAAGGAACTTTAAGGATAAACAGTTGAGTTCACCAGCGGTCAGAAGAGATGTGTGTGTGTGTGTGTGTGTGTGTGTTCTTAACCGTTTCCACATTCTGTACTGTTTAGTTGTGTTTATTTACTGCCATGTTATCTGTGTTTAAGAAGAAAATTAATTGACAGCTGATGTTTGTGTTCACTCCTGTTCTGTTTGTTTTTATCATAAAAGGGACGTGAGAGATTAGTAAGTGTTTAGTTTTTAACGTCTTTTTTTAATCTTGGCTGCTCCCTCTCTCAGGGGTCAACACAGCGAGTGAACTCGCATTCAGATTTGGCACTTGTCTTTACGCCGGATGCCCTTCCCGATGCACTGACCACCAAGATGATGCAACCCACAAGTGTGGAGCAGAGAGCTGCCATCTAGGGCGCCTGGGCGAGCAGATGGTGGTGGTGGGGAGGCGGGGTGTTGAGGGTCAAGGTCGTTGCTCAAGGGGCCACAGTGGGGCAAACGAGGATGGAGGCAGACAGGGGCAATTCTAGAATAGGAGCTTTACGGACAAGGGCGGAGTGGCCATCGGGAGATTCGGGAGTTTTCCCGATGGGCCGCGTCATGAATGGGCCGATAGGCGCACGGGGAAAATGATGACGGTTGAATGAATCTGCTCAAAATTGACTTGTCCCTGACTTTAGGCTGCAGGCTGCAGCCTCTTAAAGGGAGGGAGCGCTGATCACTTTAAGAGACTGCAGCCTGCAGCCTCTTAAAGCGCTGATCCCTTTAAGAGACTGCGCCGCACTGGGCTGGCAGCTTGGGAGCTACCATTTGATAAAAAACACCCCTGAAAGTTCACCGTTGGTTGAGTCCAACCCAGCAGCGAAGCACGTATTTTCCAAAACATCAGCTGATGGAGCAGCGCGGAGTCCAAACTGCTAATTAGCAATAAAAATGGATAGGAAGAGGCCAGGTGGAGCTGAAAAATCAGGTTGAAGAAAAGAAAGGCGGAGGAAGCTGCCAAATGTGCAAAGCTTACAGACATTTTTTCAAAGAGACAGAAGAAGCAACAGGTAATATAAATTAAAAACTAGCATAATAAATTAAGCTAATGTCACAACGTTGTACTATGCCACTAAACATGAAAGTCAAGTGGGACCTAAACTGACAGCCTGAGCCTAATTAGAAATAAAAGCAGAAATATATAAATTGACCAATAAATAAATAAACGTCAAAGGACAATTTAAATTAAAAGATAACTTTATCTCATACCCTGATGCATGCTCAATAATCCAGGTAGAAAAATCTAAAAAAGCTAAGTCTGGTCCTCTGGACATTTTTTGCTTTGTTTTGTTTTTTGAATGTCCAGAGGACCAGACTTGGCTTTTTTAGAACTTTATCTCATGTTTTAAAAATTAATTGACCATCATGTTTTTTTTCCAGCTTAGTTCCAACAAATTATATATTTTAATTCATAATTTTACATTTTACTGTGCTTAAAATACCGGTAGGCCTATATATTTTTTTGTTTTTACTTTTACTCTTAGATGACTTGTGTTATGTAATTAAATGTAATTATTTTTTTAATTTTCCACACAAGTCCTTATTTACGTAATGAGGCAGAAATGCATGAGGTGAAGTGAAAACAGGAGACAGAAAAATGTTAAAGCAACACATTTAATAGACAAATAAAAATAAACTCATGCATATGCATACATATTGCAACCAATGCCAAACTTGTCTCTGATTTTGCTTGTCTTGACCCTAAAAACTTTTCAGAGATGAGGCTTAAAGGACTCAAGAGCTCAGCACTTCAAGCAACAAGCAAAAATCTGCTTAGATTTGATGAGAGAGCCACAGTGAGTACTTTACACACAGAGCTGTCCAGTCTTGGGATAGGCTGAAAAAGTCCCCTCTGGAAGAGTCCACTGTCAAGATGGTACTGAGATGGAACAGGGTTGAACCAGAGATTGAACTTGAAAGCAGGGCTTGTTCTTCTTGCAGAAACTGTGTTATCTGTGTTTACCTTATATTGACACAGTATAACCTTTTCACAGATGCCTATATAGGGCTGGCATACAAATATTTGTTGTCTCAGGTTGCACGTGAAAGCTTCTCTACTCTCAAGTTCATCAAGAATAGACTACGAAGCACACTTAACCAGGAGCATTTGGAGGCATTTATGCTGATGTCCACAGAGAAAGAACTTCTTATGTCCATTGACAATGACAAAGTAACACATATGGTGGCAGAAACTAGTGCACTTCTTAGGCGCTTACTGATGCTGTAGATCACATGTCAAACTCGAGGCCCATGGGCCAAATCTGGTCTCATTGACATTTTATCTGGCCTCAAATTTAATATTTTGAATGTAAAATAGTTTTATGGTTTATCTTTTTGTCACTGTATTTAGTGCAAACTTCTCATGACAGCTGGCCAACGTTCAAGCCAACAAAATTACGTTTTGAGTTTTTCAGTAATCTTTGAGTCTGATATGGAAAGAGCAACAAAGAATTGACTTATCATTTTCTGTTTTTTAAGTCAACTAATTTAGTTTTTTTCCCACCTGATTTGCTGAATTGTAACAAAATGTAACTAAAAATTATAACCAAAAAAAAGTTGTTGATTGTATTGCAATAAAAAAAATATTATAGGCTACATTTTTGCCAAATATTTTTAAAATGTGAAAAAATGGGCCACTCTTGGCCATTAAACTCCCGGGCTGAAAAGTTGTCCCACTCCGCCCCTGTTTACGGATGTTTAGCATTCATAATGTGGGGGGAACACACTGGTGGGGGGTCTGAGGGTCCTCCCCCAGAAATCTTTGAATAAAGTACAGTACATGCCATTTTCCAGCATCCTGGTGTATTAGGTTGTTAAACATCCATGTTTATACCTCCATAAGTAAATGTTTGATTCAACAACTGTTTTAGAGCTCGGCACAACAAGAAGTAGCGCTAAGCTAGCAGCACGCTATACAGATGCGCTGGCTAAAATGCTACAGACGTAGCGCTCTGTTTTACATTACACCACCTAATAAACGCTTTGTACAAAATCAGTTTAGTGTTACCAATTATAATAAAGACTAAACTTACACAACCAAAATTTGCAACAAATATCTACATATAAAACACAAAACAAAGTACAACTAGCTTTAAGCATTAACCTATAATTTAACCATTAAAACAACAACGTAATTATGACAGAAAATTGAGGATTTACTTGCAGTTACCTTTGTAAAGATTAACATGTGGTACTTCCTGTTTATCACAGTTGTATTCAGCTGATCATGAGGTTGGCCGCAGAGCTTGATCATCTTTTACATTTTTCCAGACTCAGTTTAGGTTTTGGAAATGGAATAACCTGTATTCCACCCTCTAAAGGACTATTCAACTATACTACTCAGGGGGCCACAGTTACTGAAAGCAGCAGCTGAGGGGCCCGACATCCAGTAATTAGATAAGATAAGATGCCTTTATTAATCCCACAGTGGGGAAATTTTAGAGTTCAGTTCTTACATGAACCTAAAAATATTGAAACCACAAAAGTTTTAAAACTCTGGACCTAAATCACTAAAAACGCATTCCGTCAAGTTTTGTCTTTTGCAATAGCAAGTCAGCAGCCAGTATTGTCTGCTCTGTTTGACTGATTCTCAAAGCACAGACACACTCATCAAACAGTTGTAAGCATTTTTGTAGCAGATTACAGTTGTTCTGACAGTGCAAGCTAAATATGATCTAAGGTGACTTTAATAATAAAAAAAGAGATTGTGGTTTCTTCAATGAATTATTGTCCCTACAGAGAGGGTTGGAGTTTTGTCAGCCCAGAAAACATGTCACATACTGTGGACATGTATTTTCTAGAGTCCATTCAATTAAAAAAATGTTCATGAACCTTCAAATGTGAAATTTCCTGCAGAAATGTTCTAGAGTGAAGATAAAGTTTTGAACTCATTATAAAACAGCAAAGACAGTTGACCAGTGGTGTAGTCTATGTGATACTCGGGTATATGGAGTATACCCACTAGAAAAACTTAAGAATTTCAGTATACCCACTTAAAAGTGCCCAATGGTACATGACATACCATTAGGTACATGTCATTGATACGTTAAACGACAGTTAAACACTTCTGTAACAATCTATTGGTGTGCAGTGCTTTTCTTTGATACTGTTTTATAAATTATATAACATGTTTTTAATACAAAGCCAGCTGTTGTACAAAGTTTGTTGTTCATTTATTCAAATATAAGCATCAGAGAAATTTGGAACTGTTCAATATGCTTAAAATCAAAATAAATTGACGGTTACACTTTACTAACCAGTGTACTTTGGTTTCTAAGCACGGTATGCTCACTACAAAAATGTAGACTACACCACTGCAGTTGACTGACTGTTTACTCATGTAATACAGAGATTATTGGTGACAATTTACGAAATTCATCAATGGAAATTAAGTTGACTTTTATTTCCTGTTGCATATTTGCCCTCTTTTTTTAAAGGCAGCATGAATAAGAATGCGATTACAAAACATGGTAGAATCTTTGTTCCTTTGTTACTGTGTTTGTCTTTCTCTTTCAATGTATGCATAAATAATTTTCAAACGTGGCAAACTGTGGCAATTTCTAAATGCAGAAGGTACAATAATTTGACACTGAATGCTTTTTGAAAAATATTCTAATACAATTATTTAACTTGATAGCTTTGAAGAGATGTTCCACATTTTCACAGTTTCTCCTGGTTCTGATCATTCTGTGGAACAACCTTACTCTATTCGGTTCTATAACAAAACTGACTTATTTACTAACAATTGTTTATCACAATTTGCAATATACATAGATAAAATATTATGTCCTGGTGTTCAGCTTGGTGCAATAAATCATAAAATGTTTGTGACATCCTAAAAAGCACAGTCAAATGATACATTTAGTCTGGCATTTTATTGGAGTTGTTGATGTATTTTGACTAAATACTAAAGGGTGTGTGACATGATTTTTTAACTTTGCATAAATTGGGACAACATATATATCTTTTATCATTCAACTATGTTCATTGTTGCAAACAAAATGATAAATTAATGAAAATTCGTTTCCAAAGTGAGTTTAAAATTTGTGCTGTGTATCTTCACGGGACATCCGGGTACTTCTGCTTGCTTCTTTTGTGACGTCATCTTAGGAATGACTCCTAGAATGCCCCTTTACATAACAATAGTGCACAATATAGAAACCGACGAATTTAGCAATGTAAGTTTAGATTTGAGCGATTTGTCTTCAGTTTGGGAAGCCAAAGTTAGTTCAGTGGGTTGAACAAGAAACAGCCTCTGCCTTACCTTCAGGTGGAGTGGAGCGAGGGGGGCTCCGAGGGGGACAGCTTTGTTTGTTTTGTCCAGTCTTTACGAAGTATTTCATCTTTTGGGAAAGTGAAAAGGCTCACTTGTTCACTGATGATATTAGAACACCCAAATGCGACCCAACGTAATGGCATTTTTCAAGTTATACAAAAAAATAAAAATAGGCGAACGTGCAGAAAATGATCTGCGTTCTATACGCAGCCGCAGACTGAAATTCCTACGATGACGTCAAAAAATTAGCAAGCGGAAGTACCCGGATGTCCCATGAAGATACACAGCTCAAATTTTAAACTCACTTTTGAAACGAATTTTCGTTAAATTATCATTTTGTTTGCAACAACGAACATAGTTTTGAATGATAAAAGATATATATGTTGTGACAATTCATGCAAAGTTCAAAAATCATGTCACAAACCCTTTAAATAACAGGTAGAAATAAAATTCACATAACTTTGTATCATGTTTATTTCTTCTTGAATATGCTGCAGTGTAGTGTCAGTGTTGCAACGCAGCAATAAGATGATGTAATCCAAATTAATTAAATTAATTAAAATCATTAATGTGCTGGAAGGTGGAAAAGGTGGAGCAAAGAACCTGATGCCAACACACCAGTGACGTGCAGTCAGGGGAGGCAGGTCATGCCAAATACAATACTAACAATGATGAGAGAAAATACATTTGATCACTTTTCTACAAAACTGTTTCATAAAATTGTTTTCTGGAATATTTCAACACTAAAAAGTCAAAATTGTGGAATGTACGCATTGACAATTCAAACAATGCATGGTGCAGCAGTGTAGTGCTGTGCTTCACCTCTGGTGGTGCTGTGTCATACACAATATATGGAGTGGGTGGCTGGCACATGCCCAATGTGTCACGATCCATTAGGTTTGAACCCAAAATGCAGGCAAGATGATTGAAGCAGGAGATGTATTTTAAAAATAAAACTTGTTTATTTTTAAACAACATAAAACAAAAGCTGGCGTGGCAGCAAAAACTAACAAACTAACATGAAGGCAAACAGGATGGGTACAGAAGGACCGTGTTGTCTGTGATAACAGAGAACAGAGCTGAAACCAAAAAACAATGACTGGACAGGTTGGAGGTAGATGGCAGGAGTTTAAATGCTGAGCTGAACAGGTGGAAGAAATGAAGACTGATTGCTAAGCCGAGGCAGAAGGGGTGTGGTGAACAGTTGACTGACAGGAGAGGCTGTGAGCAATGACAGATGGGTGAAAAGCAAAAACACAGCAGGAAAAACAAACAATGACATGAGGGACAGAAAGAGTGAGCAGATGAGTAGAATCAGGGCTGAAGAAGCAGACTGAGGATGACAGAGACAAAGTTACAACAACAAACAAATCACACAAAGAACAGAACAAAAATCAGAAGGGCAGAGGAACAAAGAACATGAAGATTAAGCAGGGAGGCATGTACAGATGAACTAAGCAGGGAAGGCATGGTGCAAGGAGACAGGAGCAGAGGAAGGGTGACAGATGAATGGTAAAACTACAGGAGCAGAGGAAGGGTGACAGGCACTACTGGGATGAATGTTAAACTACAGGAGCAAAGGAAGGGTGACAGGCATTACTGGGATGAATGGTAAAATTACATGACTGTGGACAGAAGGGGCAAACATTTGATAGAAGGGAGGAAGTGTGATGACAGAAGGATCAGGCTAAAGGGAGGGGGGTCAGCGGGGCCGCTGACCGTGACATAGCCCCCCCTTTAAGGTCCGGCATCCTGATGGACCTTCCAGATAAAAGAAGGAACCCAATCTAGAACAGGGCGGGTGGAGGGGGCAAACACAAGGACAGAGGGCAAGGGCAAAAATACCTAAACAAAAAACGACAGGACCAGACCTGGGAGCAAGGAGAAACCAAAACACAAATATACATCAACGGCCCTGGGCTACGTGCAAAATAAGGGACAGCCCGGGGGCCGTCCAGAGCGAGGCCAAAGATCAGGCGGACGTCCCAGGGACCGTCCAGGGCGGGACCAGGGTTCGGGCGGACGTCCAGAGCTGGACAAGAGTTCGAAGTAGGGCAGAACTGGGCCAGAGAGGGCGATGCTGGCAGCTGCTGGGCCAGAGAGGGCGGAGCTGGCAGCTGCTGGGCCAGAGAGGGCGGAGCTGGCAGCTGCTGGGCCAGAGAGGGCGGTGCTGGCAGCTGCTGGGCCAGAGAGGGCGGTGCTGGCAGCTGCTGGGCCAGAGAGGGCGGTGCTGGCAGCTGCTGGGCCAGAGAGGGCGGTGCTGGCAGCTGCTGGGCCAGAGAGGGCGGTGCTGGCAGCTGCTGGGCCAGAGAGGGCGGTGCTGGCAGCTGCTGGGCCAGAGAGGGCGGTGCTGGCAGCTGCTGGGCCAGAGAGGGCGGTGCTGGCAGCTGCTGGGCCAGAGAGGGCGGTGCTGGCAGCTGCTGGGCCAGAGAGGGCGGTGCTGGCAGCTGCTGGGCCAGAGAGGGCGGTGCTGGCAGCTGCTGGGCCAGAGAGGGCGGTGCTGGCAGCTGCTGGGCCAGAGAGGGCGGTGCTGGCAGCTGCTGGGCCAGAGAGGGCGGTGCTGGCAGCTGCTGGGCCAGAGAGGGCGGTGCTGGCAGCTGCTGGGCCAGAGAGGGCGGTGCTGGCAGCTGCTGGGCCAGAGAGGGCGATGCTGGCAGCTGCTGGGCCAGAGAGGGCGGTGCCGGCAGCTGCTGGGCCAGAGAGGGCGATGCCGGCAGCTGCTGGGCCAGAGAGGGCGGTGCCGGCAGCTGCTGGGCCAGAGAGGGCGGTGCCGGCAGCTGCTGGGCCAGAGAGGGCGGTGCTGGCAGCTGCTGGGCCAGAGAGGGCGGTGCTGGCAGCTGCTGGGCCAGAGAGGGCGGTGCTGGCAGCTGCTGGGCCAGAGAGGGCGGTGCTGGCAGCTGCTGGGCCAGAGAGGGCGGTGCTGGCAGCTGCTGGGCCAGAGAGGGCGGTGCTGGCAGCTGCTGGGCCAGAGAGGGCGGTGCTGGCAGCTGCTGGGCCAGAGAGGGCGGTGCTGGCAGCTGCTGGGCCAGAGAGGGCGGTGCTGGCAGCTGCTGGGCCAGAGAGGGCGGTGCTGGCAGCTGCTGGGCCAGAGAGGGCGGTGCTGGCAGCTGCTGGGCCAGAGAGGGCGGTGCTGGCAGCTGCTGGGCCAGAGAGGGCGGTGCTGGCAGCTGCTGGGCCAGAGAGGGCGGTGCTGGCAGCTGCTGGGCCAGAGAGGGCGGTGCTGGCAGCTGCTGGGCCAGAGAGGGCGGTGCTGGCAGCTGCTGGGCCAGAGAGGGCGGTGCTGGCAGCTGCTGGGCCAGAGAGGGCGGTGCTGGCAGCTGCTGGGCCAGAGAGGGCGGTGCTGGCAGCTGCTGGGCCAGAGAGGGCGGTGCTGGCAGCTGCTGGGCCAGAGAGGGCGGTGCTGGCAGCTGCTGGGCCAGAGAGGGCGATGCTGGCAGCTGCTGGGCCAGAGAGGGCGATGCTGGCAGCTGCTGGGCCAGAGAGGGCGGTGCTGGCAGCTGCTGGGTCAGCGGGGCCGTTGACCGTGACACATTGCTGTCTCTCTATATCACCAATATACCTGTACATGTTTGATTACACATGTGCTATACAAGCGTTCTACAGTCTGTCTAATAAATTGAATGAACATGTGTGACCTATTTCTTCTTTCTAATTGGTCATAAATAATAATAAATACACAGGGTGAGGCAGAATGTACCTTTGCCACACCGATAGGGGACAGTGCTTCCCCATAGGGACAATGAAACGTCTCTGTGCATTCTTCTGTTACGCAGAGGGGCGGGGATGCAAGATCATATCTCAAAACCAAAGAACCAAAGTGTATGCTCAGTAATCCAGGTATGAAATCCAACAATGTTCAGTCAGGTCATCAGGACGGTTTCTTGATTTTTTTGTGCTGAGATGTTTTGTCCATCATCCAACGGACTTCTTCAATCTGAGCAACCACCAAACAGAACTGATTCTCCACCAACAGCATACTCCACAG
>JBBPBX010007733.1:0-16153 GCA_038048925.1 Garcialebias charrua | reverse complement strand
GCTTGTGCTAAGATGGCTTCCGGGGCCCGCCCTCTCCTCTGGGGCCTGCCCCCTCCTTTGGGGCCCACCCTCTCCACTGGGGCCCACCCTCTCCTCCATCAACTCCTCTGAGACAGTCATGTCAAAGTGGTTCAAAAACACCAAAGGATTTTAATAAACTTACCATGTTTCCAAACTCATTCAGCTTAAAATAGAGGTAAGATAATACATGCTTTTTTTAAAGAGATGAGTATAAAGTTGGTTAAAACATAATTAGATACCTTTTTTAAAGAAAAAAATAAGGCTCAATTGAAATGTAAGCTTCAATTTTGGGTTCATAATAATAATAATAATAATGAATTCAATTTTTTAATGCACTTTTCATTAATAAAAATCTCATATATGTGAGCATCTGATTCTAGGTGCCTCGCCTGTCACAAACCTCACCGTCACTGCAACACACCATCTATCGTACACAAAAATTAAGTTATAGATATTATCACAGCATTTAGTCTTTGTAAATGCACACTCTAAGTGCACAAGTGTACTTGCAGAGAGAATATGCTCTCAGTAGAGGAGTGAGTTTCATGTAGGCTCTTCTGTTCAAGATAAAACATTCAGAAAGGCCAGTTCCTGTGAGGAAGGTCAGCTCAGCTGGGGAAAAAAAAGGTTGGAGTAATACAGAGCTGACCCGATGGTGACTTTTCTATTCACATCATTGTTTCAGAGTATTATAACCACATGCAAGTGTTGACGACTGAGCAAGCATTCAGACAAATGTGAATGGGTAAAAAATAAATAAATAAAGCAAAACACAACCCTCTTAAAAATTAATCTGCCCTGCCAACCTCCCTCACTGGGAAATAGATGCAAGCAAAAAGTTAAAAGACTTAATTTATAAATAAATCTCGTGGTAAATAATAGGTGTTTGTGCTGCCCATGACAGTAGAAAAAGGCTGCAAGTAAGCCAAGGAAGGTGGAAGATTTACCTTCACGTGCAAAACGAGCTGGATGAAGGAGCACGGCTAAAGACGATAAATATGCAGCTGTGCAGCCTGGTTAGAAATACAGCAGGTATGCAAAGCTAAGAATAAGGTGGGAATGGAAGTTTTGAGGCAAAAAAAAAAATGGTAGGAAACAGAAGGAAAGTATATCATCAGAGAAAGAAAAAGAAAATCATGTGAAGAGAGATGAGAAAAATGGAAAAGAAGGTGCAGGAGAGAGAAAGAGCTGACATAAGAATGCTTTACTGTTGGTTAGAAATGTTCAAGTTTCAGTGCAGTATGTGCACGTATTATTTCTTTTTACAAGTAGAAAATGTACAACCTAAGCATGAGTTATCACGTTAACTGTTTAACAAAGTAAACCCATTTAACAATATTTTGACAGTATGATGTTTACAATGCTCTGCTGTTAAACTCTTTCACTAGACGCCCTAAACGCTGCCCCACTCTATAAGTTGCATCTTTCCAAATATGTCTAATAAAGTGGAGAAAGAAAAAAAAAACATAAATATGTCACTCCGTCGTATATATTATGCGTAACCACTGACAACCCGGAAATGTGGGCCGGTGATGTGGCAAAAATCGATTGGCTGGTAAATGGCGGTTGCGGGAGTGTGCACGAGAGGACTTTAACAATAATTTAACAAGATTATCACTTGGACAATTATTTGTTTGCTTGAAGTTATGGCAAAGGTGTGTCTCAGTTGAACGTTTCCTTAATAAATGCACTTTGATGGTCAAATCAGCTGCATTTCAAAAAATGATTTGCAAAAGTGGGAGCGCGCAGAGGGACGACTTGCCGTGCATGTCTTCAAAATTTAACAAGATAAGCACCTAAAACAATTGTTTGCTCGAAATCATAGTAAAGGTGTGTCTCAGTTTAACTTTTCTTTAACGAATAATCTTTGACAGTCAAATCAGCTGCATTTCACCTGGGGGGTGCGGTGAACTGCAGCTGATTTGACGTTTGCTCCAGGAGTTCCAGAGCGAGACGAAGGTGGCTTTGTATGGCAAACCAAGTGTCTCATTAATAGCCACTTTTACCTATGAATGAGACACTAGGCTTGCCATATTGGTTGAGGGCCCTCTAGTGGCTGAAAATTGTAGTGTTCAATATTTTCCATGTCAGAATAAATGAAATTGCCAAATCTCAGCCAAAAATTGATTCATAAATATGGGAAAAAATAACTCAAATATGTTGATTCCCTTTATAAATTGCAGGCATGCTAATTAATGCAAAACCGGTGACTAATATAACGAAAAATACAGTACACAATAGGCCTTTTTGCTTAAACCTTATTCACAAATTTGTATAAATCTATGTCAGTGAACATTTCTTTGTCGAGATAATTCATTCACCTCACAGGTGTGGCACATCAGAGTCAGAGGTTTTAGTGTCATTTCAGCTATGTACAAGGACATATTTAAAAAGTCAAACATTGGTTATAAATATGGGGGGGGGACTAAAATGTAATTTTGCTTTATAAGTTGCAGGCATGCTAATTTATGCAAAAGATGCAACATATACAACAATGATTTTGGTACATGTTTGCCATGGGGAGTGGTGGCACTGAGGTTAGAGAAGGTGGGCCTGTGATCAGAAGATTCTTAGTTCAACTCCTGGTAGCTACAACAGCCGAGGGAGGGATTAGTAAACAAATATGTTTGCTGTTTAAAATGAATCAGAAAGCTTTAAGTAGAAGAAATGCTCAAGCTAAAAGCAGACGCTGCATAAATTGCTCACTCCATCGTAAGTCTTTAATATTTAAACTGACAACACGTGTGGTGCACCATGAACATTTTCAATATTCCCACTTAAAAAGTAATGATAACACACACTTTTCTTAATATTCTCCAGTTTCACGTGAGTTCTTGATGGCACCAAGCTACAGCATGGAGAGCTACAACACCTGCATTTAGTCAGGGTCTTTTTCTTCGTCTAGTAAACACAGAAGGTTATTGTCTCTCAATGAATGGTAATTAATTTTGTCATGAAGCAAACTAATTAGCATTGCTTGGAGCTACAACAGCATGTCAATTAGCTGACTGTTTTTCTAGGAGATTAAATTACTTAACATATGATTAAAGCTGAAAAAAGCACTTTAACTGTAAAAAAAATATACATCTGCTAATGTTAATATGTTGCACTCTACTCAATTATAGATTCTCCTAGGATTTTTTTTGTATTATCAATCTATTCATATTCCTAACCTTTTATTATAACTTATGATGGTGGTTGATTTTACTTTTCTTTTTTTTTAAATAGCTTCCTGCATTGGTAAGGTTTTGTCTCACAGAAGAAATCGACACACTGCAAGGTTTGCTTTTATTCTGTCCAATCCTCTATATGCTTATAAAAAATTATTCTGCATAGACTGAGGATCTCTGGATCAAATGATTTTGTCCATGTGACCAACTGAAGATAGTTATAATAACGTAATTTAATTAGGTATTAAATCTTGACTCTTGCCATTTTATACATCTTTGTAACTTACACAGTGTGAGTAAAGCTATAGTACCTATCTAATTTATAAGTTTAACATCTCAGTAGGTTTGAGAGGCTGATAAATGGTTATGATTTAGTTTAAATGTTCTCATTATCTCGTGACTGGGCCTCGGCCTTCGGCTGGCTGATCGAGAGGCTGGCCGTGAAGCTAGCACCACCGAGCCGAGGGAGCTGCGGTGGTGGGGTTGCTGTGAAGACGATCTGCTGCGTTTGGGCCTACTACGCAGGAGCTTGTGCTTTGAGCTGCTGTCGTCGGATCTTTGTGACCTGTTGGAGCAGGGCTTCT
Organism: Garcialebias charrua; assembly: GCA_038048925.1. Taxonomy (NCBI): domain Eukaryota; kingdom Metazoa; phylum Chordata; class Actinopteri; order Cyprinodontiformes; family Rivulidae; genus Garcialebias; species Garcialebias charrua. Next base: position 12,378 of record JBBPBX010007733.1, on the reverse strand, counting down.
TCGAAGGGAGAACTCAGCAGTCAGCAGGGGCTGTGAAGTCCGTTCTTCTTTTTTTCTTTTGTCGCTGGATTTTGGGTGTAGTAGCAGTCAGCTACCATCGAGGAGCGGGGGCGACAACGGACCAAACTGCGGACATTACTTGGCTAGTTGTAAGTACAGCAAACAATGTCAAATAAACCAAGGAAAGGAAAGAAGGAAGCTTTGGAGGAACAAAGTTTGGAAAATATGGAGGATATAAAAAAGTCTTTGGACTTTATGGGGATGGAAATTGCCAAGCTATCTTCTAAACAAGAACAATTAATTAATCTATTTGAAGAAGTAAAACAGCTAAAAATTCAAATATGTGAAAAAAGATTTAAAAAAAATATTGATCTTGAAAATAAAGTTGATGATTTGGAAAGACAAGCACGTCAAGAAAACTTGGTGATATCAGGCTTGGAAATAAAGCTTAGGTCCTACACAAGAGCTACTGATGGCACTGTACCTACGGAGGATGTATCACATGAAGATCTACAGATGTTGGAAAAACAAGTAGTCTCATTTTTGCAGGACAAAGATATTAACATTGATTACGATGACGTTTCAACATGTTACATTTTACCTAACAAAGCAGACAAACGTAAATCAGCAATTGTTGTCAGATTAAGTAATAGGAAATCAAGGAATGGTGTGATTATGCAAGCAAGAAATTTAAAAGGGACAAAAGTCTACATAAATGAACATCTAACAAGAAAGAATAGCAGTATTGCTCGAGAAGCAAGGTTGCTGAAGGAAAATAAAAATAGCAGCAACATGGACAAGGAAGGGAAATGTGTGGATAAAAGTAAAAGAAGGACAACAGGCTAAAATAATAAGAACACTGCAGGAATTGGAAAAAAATTGAACACATGACTACAAATATGTCGACACATATTAGGTTGGTGAAAGAATATCTCTATCAATGATAGAGGTTGGAAATCATGAACCAAAAATTTACAGGTAGTCCCCGACTTACGAGCGCTCTTACTTACGAGGTCCCGGACTTACGAGTATGCATCTCATAAAATTATTATTATTATTTTTTTTTTTTACTTTTTTTATGAATACATGTACAGTACTGTACAGTCACCAAGCACTTAGCCTATCCTAACACAGTTTTTAAAGATGAAGGAGTGAGTTGAATTGTCTCCCTTTCACATAAAGGGAGCTAGCTCCCTTTATGGGAATGGAGCCTGCAGGGAGGAGGGACACAATTCAACTGACTCCTTAACTGTGTTAGGATAGGCTAAGTGCTTGGTGACTGTACAGTACTGTACATTTATCTATTTATAAATAAAAAACAATAAAAAATAAAAATACTGTATACTGTATATTTTTAATAAATAGATAAATGTACAGTACTGTACAGTCACCAAGCACTTAGCCTATCCTAACACAGTTTTTAAAGATGAAGGAGTCAGTTGAATTGTCTCCCTCCTCCCTGCAGGCTCCATTCCCATAAAGGGAGCTAGCTCCCTTTATGTGAAAGGGAGACAATTCAACTCATTCTTCATCTTTAAAAACTGTGTTAGGATAGGCTAAGTGCTTGGTGACTGTCCAGTACTGTACATGTATTCATTTATAAAAATTTGTGATCCTACTTACGAATTTTTGACATACAAGCGCCCCCTAGGTACGGAACTCGCTCGTAAGTCGGGGACTACCTGTATAGTGTTGATGATGAGATTGATACGAGTTTCTTTCCGATTACTAAGGACTGTGAATATTATACTGAAAAACAGTTTAATGATTTAAGTTTGACAAAGTCTGGGTTATCATTAATACACTTCAATAGTAGGAGTTTGAATGCAAATATTTCTATGATAACACATTAATGTACTTAACATTATTAAATAGGACTTTTACAATACTAGCGTTTACCGAAACATGGCTCAATGAAGAAAATATGGACAATGCCCATATCGATGGGTATAAATTATATAATATGAACAGAAATAATAGGAAAGGTGGTGGTATGGCCCTATTTGTGAACAATACAGTAAATTGCAAGGTAATTGGTGAAATGTCAATTATTGATGATAATATAATTGAGATGATAACAATAGAAATAAATAACACAAACGATAAAAACATAATAATTAGTTGTGTATATTGACCACCTAGCTCTAATGTTGAACTATTTACAGATAGAATCATAGAACTACTGTACTTGAAAAAAATTATAACAAAACATTATTTTATGTGGAGATTTCAATATTGATTTGGGGAATACAAAAGATTCCAATAATATTAGTACATTTATGGATTCCATGAATACATTAAATCTTTACCCATTGATATCACAACCAACTAGAATCCCAACTCATAGTGCTACAGTAATTGACAGTATATTTGAAAACATAAATAATGGGGATGTAACTAGTGGTATTTTGATGACAGATCTGAGTGATCACTTACCAGATTTTACTATCTATAACAAGTATCATAATACTAAGAAATTAATTACTAATATGAATAAAATGATAAATACATCTAAAAAGGCTTTAGATAAACTAAAACAAGATCTCGTTAAACAAAATTGGGAAAGTGTGTATGTTGACGATGTAAATAAGTCATATGATATATTCATGAATATTTTGGAAACTCTTTATGAAAAAAACTGTGTGCAAAAAAATTATACCAAGAAGAAAATAGTGGACCAACAATGGATGACTAAAGGATTGAGGAACGCATGCAAAAAGAAGCATCATTTATACTCATGTTTTCTGAAATGTAAAACACAAGAAGCAGAAGATAAGTATAAGAAATATAAAAATGAATTAGTAGGGATCATAAGCAAACATAAGAAAGAATATTATAGTGATTTATTGCATAAAAGTGGTGGTAATATAAAGGCGACATGGAAAGTAATAAATAATGTTCTGAAAAAACATACAGTAAGAATCAATACTTCACATAATTTTGTAGTAGAAAATGAAGAAATCAATAATAATGATGAGATTGTTAATAGATTTAATCAATATTTTACAGAGGTTGGTACAAACCTTGCAGCCAATATACCTAGAGTTGATAAAAAATGATAACTACTTGATTGCTTACACAGCATGTTCCTTAATGGAACAACTAATGAAGAAATAATGAATATGGTTAATAAAATGGCTGACAAAAATCTAAGTATTATATGGACATGGATATGACATTTGTAAATAATATAATAGGTCATGTGATTGTGCCATTTACATACATATGCAACTTGTCTTTTACAACAGGAATGTTTCCTAATCGAATGAAAATAGCGAAGGTGGTTCCTATTTTCAAAAGTGGTGATAAATGTTTGTTCAATAACTATAGACCAATATCACTGTTACCACAGTTTTCAAAAATATTAGAAAAATTATTTGTTATTAAATTGGACAAATTTGTTGACAAACATAATATTTTGACTAATAGTCAATATGGGTTCAGAACAATGAATTCCACATCTATGGCTCTTACGGATTTAATTGAAAAAGTTACAACTGCTGTGGATCAAAGACAATACTGTATTGGTGTGTTTGTTGACTTGAAGAAAGTATTTTATACTGTTGATCACGCTATACTTAATAATAATAATAATAACTTTTATTTATAAAGCACTTTACATTAAACAAATCTCAAAGTGCTACAATGAACATTAAATAAAATCAAGATTAAAATCAACCATAAATGCAAGTGGAGGAACAATCAAGAGGACAGTGCCTCACAGATAATTGCATTAAAAAAATCACAAAATGCAGATAAAAATACTCAAATAAAAACTGGGTGCAATAAAAACAACAAAAAACAAAACAAAACAAAAGCACAATAAATTAATTAAAAAACTGGATAAAAATAAAGGTTTTAAGACTTTTTTTAAAACATGTCACGTTCTGTGGTGGTGCCCTCAGATGTGAGGGCAGGGCGTTCCACAGCCGAGGGGCAGCGCAGGAGAAAGCCCGGTCTCCCATTGTGCGAGACCTGGGAGTGAGAAGAAGATGGGTGTTGGAAGAGCGGAGAGTGCGGGAAGGACAGTGAGGGGTGAGAAGTTATTTTAAATAAGATGGTGCATTACCGTACAAACACTGGAAGGTGAGCAGATAAATTTTATAAGTGATCCGAGCAGAAACAGGAAGCCAGTGCAGTGAACGCAGTACAGGAGTGATGTGTTCATACTTACGCACTCTCATCAGGACCCTGGCAGCGCTGTTTTGGACATACTGTAGTTTTTGTATGTTCTTGCCAGGAATCCCGAAGAGAAGTGCATTGCAGTAATCCAGTCTGGAGGAGACAAAGGCATGGACGAGCTTTTCTGCATCAGTGAAGGACAGTGTAGACCGAAGCTTTGCAATATTTCGAAGATGAAAAAAATAAGTTTTACAGATATGCTTTATATGGCTTTCAAAGGTGAGTTGTGGATCAAAAATAACACCAAGATTGGTGACTGTATTGGAAAGAGAAATGTTCTGGCCAGAAAAAGTGATACTGAGGATTTTTTGTTGTTGAATTTGATGTGATGTACCAATTTGAATTGCTTCCGTTTTTGAACTGTTAAGGTGAAGGAAATTTTGCTGCATCCATGCCTTTATCTCCTCCAGACACGCTGTGAGTGTGGAAAGAGAAGAAAGTGGAGAAAATGGAGAAGCTGAAGAAGATGATGTAGATGGGGTCTCAGACACATTGCTACTCAGTTTAAGATACAGCTGAGTATCATCAGCATAGCAATGGAATGAGACCCCATAGCTACTTATTGATATGTTGCATAGGTATGGTATTAGAGGATTGGTGTTACAATGGATATGTAGTTATTTGAGGGAAAGGACACAGTTTGTTCAAATAGATTATGTGAAATCTGAGTATAGCACAATCACTTGTGGAGTCCCACAAGGATTGGTGTTGGGACCAAAGCTTTTTTGTTTTGTATATTAATGATTTGGTAAAGGTGCCTGGTCTTCTTCAATGCATCTTATTTGCTGACGATACTACATTTTTTTTTAGTTTTGGTAAAATTATTGAACAAACAATGGAATTGATGACGACTGAACTTGACAAAGTTCAGTTCTGGTTCAAACTTAATAAATTATAATTAAATTTAGATAAAACCAATTATATGATTTTTAGTAATAAAGATAAATCTATTGATGTTTCATTTAAAATTGATCGTTCTGAAATTTGTAAAGTCCATGAGGTCAAGTTTTTGGGTGTTATAATTGATGAAAAATTGTCTTGGAAACAACATATAAGTTCTGTCAATTTTTTTTAAATCTAAATCTATTTCAGTATTCTACAGAGTTAGAGATCTATTGAATGACAAGGCATTGTATCTGTTATACAATACACTTATTGTTCCACATTTGATTTATTGTGTTGGTGCTTGGGGTAAGGCGTGTAGATCAATTACAAAACCTATTTTTGTTTTTGCAGAAGAGATTCATGAGAATTATAACCAGCAAAGCATATTGTCATCCAACAAGTATATTATTTTATCAGATGAAATTACTGAAGTTTTACAATCTGGTGGATTATAATATTTGTTAATGATGTATAGAGCTCATAATAATGTATTGCCTTTGAATGTTCAGATGTATTTTGTTAAACGATTGAGTTGTTATAATCTCAAGGGAACTCATATGTTTGTTAAACCTAGGTATAGGACTAGTTTGAAAGGAAGGACTGCAATAGTTCAGGGAGTTGGGTTATGGAACAAATAAGAAACAGACATTAAAGAAGCTAAATCAATAATTATATTTAAAAGAAAGATCAAGGATAAATTGTTAAGGAAATATGTTTAACGAAGACACAAGTTTAAATAGTAATTCTTGTGATTAAGGGAGTTAATGAGTTATACGTTTTTTTGTATCAAATGAAATTGTTTGTTTGAATTGTTTGTTAGAAAATAAGGGGCAGATATAATACGATTTTTTTCTTCATCTGCCACCTTTCATTTTAAATTTTAATTTTCTTGTTATCTGTGTGTTAAATTTTTTATTTTGTGTCTGTTATTATGAAATTAATGAATCAATAAATGAAATTAAATGACATTATCAGTGCAGTAAAACACAATAAGCTGTTTTATCAATGTGAGAAAAATACCTAATAATATACAGTATAAACTATGTTCAAAATAATTTCAGTAATTTACATCTGTACCGAATAGAAATAAATTAACTGAAATGTTGTCATTAAAAACGTCAATGACTTCATCTTCAACCCGTCACTTCTTGAATATAATCTGATACTAGAGATCAGACGTTTTTTCTGTGAATTATTATTCTCTAAACCAAGATGCAATGAGAGATCACAAAGTTGAAGCACAAAGTTTAATTTTCAGTATATTTCATTTAAGAAGAGTTGAAACAAACACAGTTTCCTGCTCTTCATTGTGATCGATGAGGTGTAACCGATTTCATAATTTAATCATAGTGTCTGTGAAACTGTTGATTCCTCTTGCTGTTAACCGTAGTTTACAGTTCAGTCCCTGACTTTGCTGTTCACTTCCCTCTTTCTCCCTCACACACAGACACACACACTCGCAAAGCCCCATAGACACATTCTTCTTCAAATATCCCTCCAATCTCCCTGTGGAGGCTCTTTTTTCCACTGACTTTCACTTTTATTAGAGCACTTGGCTTTTGATTAGGTCCCATTTGGGGCGGTTATTAGCTGTGCTGCTCTGCTTTGACTGTCTACACTGAGAATAAGGCCAAGACAACAATGAGGTTTTCTTGAAGAGCTGCCGAGGTATTCAGTGGCTGTATTAATGTGAGACCTTCCTCTAAAGGTACACTCGGTGTCTTTTGATCCAAACATGATCAGTAGCTGTTACGTGTTAATGTAATCTACCACTACTTCAATAAAACTTTATTCAACACAACCGCAGCAGCATTATTGTTTTAAATATGTTCACAACAAATAATGAAACAGTGGCAGCAACAGCCAAGGTGAAATTAGAATAACATGGTGAAGAATGTGAAACTTTTCACTGCAATTATTTACAAGCACTATAGCTGTAGCACTTCCTGTGCAACCCTGCAGGAATATTAGAATATTTCTGCCAGAAAAAAAAAAAAGAATAATGTGAAACTGACAGCCATTTGAAGAGATAAAAAAAAAATTCTATACACTTGCAGCAGTTCCTTCAGTTGTTTTTAAAATAGCTGCAATCCCCTTTTGGTGTTGATCCCTCTCCGACTAGCCATTAGCTCATCAAGCCAGTCTTTTTTTTCTTCAAACTGTGGTTGGTTAAAGAGCTGTCTATAACAAGATATTAATTGTTTATAAATTTTACACAGAAGTCCACTTCAAAAATACTGTACTTATTATGAAGGGCAAATTAACTGGTCATAAATCATGAAAAAGGCCAATGGGAGTGTTAGTGTGTGTGCGTGTGTGTGTGTGTGTGTGTGTGTGTGTGTGGTGCGTGCGTGCGTAAGGCTGTTTAATAGTGCTGATTTACAAACACAGGCACAAGCAGCTCATTTCAGTAACAGCCAAAGCAATCTACCAGGAGCAGAGCAAACCAGCCAACAGAGATCGACCTGATGATAATCAGCTGCCTCCACACACAATACAATGTGGAAAATGGTATTTTAACGACAAACTGTGGGTTTCTATAAAACAAACAAAACAAAAAATAATAAAATAAAATAAAAATGAAATAAAAAAGCTACATCATGACGACCAGTAAAAAAAAAAAAAAACATTTGGTTCAACATATACCGTACTGTGTGATTCCTTCTAGTTGATATCTAGCCATATCTAAAGCAGTCTGTTACAAATCTCAGGATGGTTTTAGACTCTGACTTTAAGTTTAATAAACAGGTTAACTCTGTTCTACAAAAAAAAAAAAATATATATATATATATTCCAGTTAAGGCAGATAGCTAAGCTTAAGTCTGTGTTGACTAGATCTGACCTTGAAAAAAATAGTCCATGTGCTCGTTACAACCTGGTCGAATTACTCATTTATGTTGGGGTCAGTCAGGTTTGCAGTTCACGTCTCCAGCTTGTCCAAAATGCTGTAGCTCGGCTTTTAACAGGAACTGGTAGGTTTGAGCACATTCACGAGTTTTGTTCTCTCTTCACTGGCTCCCTGTGCATATCAGAACTGATTTTAAAATTCTCATGTTGACCTTTAAGTGCACTAATGGCCTTGCACCCTCATACTTGTCTGACCTACTTCAACCTTATGTTCCTCCTCGGGTGCTGAGATCATCAGACCAGCTGTTTTTGGTGGTACCAAAAACCAGGCTGAAGCTCAGAGGAGATCAGGCTTTTTCAGTCACGGACCCTGAACTCTGGAACAATCTGCCCCTCAACAATAGACAGCCCACTTCACTCCCTGATTTAAATCTCTCCTAAAAACACACCTGTATATGTATTTACATTTAACACAATGTGATATGATTTAGTATTTTTTCTCATAGTTTTAGTGTTATGTTTTTATTTTGATGTTTTTAATTACATCTTGTTATTATTTGTTATCTTTAAATCACTGCCTTGATATTACTGTTAAGCACTTTGGTAACAGCTGCTGTTGTAAATGTGCTTCATCAATAAACTTGGCTTGATCATTTTATTTGTTTTCAAATTCCTCCTGTCATTTTGGGTTAAAAACATTAAAAAAAAAACAAATTGCAAAAAAGAAAAGATAAAATTGTTTTAATTTGTGCAATTTAGCTTAAACGTGGAGTTTAACGTGGGGAGTGGTGTTGCAGAGGTTGGAGAAGGTGGGCTTGTGATCGGAAGATCGCCTGGTCCACTCCCGGTACCGACAACATCAAAAATGTCGGTGGGATAGGTAAAGCACCCACCTGCCTCCATCCTCATTTGCCCCACTCTGGACTATTGAGCAAGGCCCTTAAACCCCACCATATGCTCCTACGGGTGCCCTATAGCTCTCTGCTCCACACAGAGGGCTGTGGTTGTGTCAGGAAGGACATCCGGCATACAAATAATTGGCAAGTCCGTGCGATAGTTTGTTGTAGCGACCCCTAAGAAGGGAGCAGACAAAAAAAAAAGCTTAAATGTATGCCCTTACCATTATTACACTGTAAACCCTAATAAGTTCACAGAACTCAAAAGTTTTTTTGTAACAGATTACATAATAAAATTTGAGTGATGTTTTTAAAAATTTTAAGTTTACTCAAACTAAAAATTGCATGTGCAGTTGTCTTAAATTATCTCAACATTAACTTATAAATTTTGATTTTTCTCAACTTATAATTAGGGAGTGCTTCACATAAAATTTTCAATATTTTCAGCTCATATATACTTGAAATACACTCAAATTTTTTATAATTTTCAACACAAATACGGCTTGAAATAAACTTAAAATTTTCTATATTACTCAGCTCATAATCTGGGAAATATGCCCTCAAAATTGACTCAATAATGAAATACTCACAATTTTTAACAAATTATTTTATTAGATATATATACAGTATATATATATATATTCCAAACAAAGTGCTTGTCATAAATTAAAACAAACGAAAAAGGAGATGGCTCCAGCACCTTAAGAGAAAAACTCAAAGGATTAAAACTCTAGTTTATAAATATAATCCATCCTCAACAACAACAACAATTACAATGTGCTGCCATTTAACACTGTTTAAAAACATTTAGGCACTTAAGGAAACTTTAAAAAAAAAAACACATTAAAATAAAGTACTGTAGTTGTTGTGCCTTACTTCAACTGGCAACATCAGGTACTGCATCAAGGTAGGCGTTAGGCAACAGAACCTTAAACGTGTATAGTGCATGAATTGAACAGTCGTTTCCCACAAGTTATTTTAGTGCATAAACTTTGAGCAATACGCCAATGCGGTTATATTTATGTATTAACAAGTATAAGTATAATCCATCCTCAACAACAACAACATTTACAATGTGCTGCCATTTAACACTGTTTAAAAACATTAAGGCACTTAAGGAAACTTAAAAAAAAACACATTAAAATAAAGTACTGTACTGTAGTTGTTTCAACTGTGCCTTACGTCAACTGGCAACATCAGGTACTGCATCAAGGTAGGCGTTAACAGAACCTTAAAGATCCACTGACATCATCTTTGAACTTTGCATAAAATGTCACAAGATATATATCTTGTATCATTCAACTATGTTCGTTTTTGCAAACAAAATGATTAATGAAAATTCCTTTCAAAGTGAGTTTAAAATTAAAAACCGTGTTTCTTCACGGGACATCTGACTGCACGCGAATGCAACATCTGTGACGTAGGAGAAAGAACCTTCAGTCTGCGTCCGCTAGGATAACATATTGTATTCTCTGCCAGATCGCCTTTTTTTTAATAACTTGAAAAATGCAGGTACCATACGTTGTGTCGCATTTGAGTGTTCTAATATCATCAGTGAACAAGTGAGCCTTTTCACTTTCCCAAAAGATGTAAGACCTTCTTCAAGTATGGAATAAATAAAGCTGCCCCCCCTCGGAGATCCCTCGCTTCCTGAAAAGGTAAGACTCAAATAAATACGGGTGCAGACCTAAATTAGAACCTGCTGTTTCTGCTCATCTAACTTCCTGCTTCCCAAACTGAAGACAAATCGCTCAAATCTTAACTTAGATTGATAATTTTGTTGTTTTATTTCTTGTCCGCCATGAATATTTTAAAAGGGGCGTTCTAAAGACGTCCTCCTTCCTATGTCACAGATGTTGCATTTGCGTGTAGTCGGATGTCCCGTGAAGAAACCCGGTTTTAATTTTAAACTCACTTTGAAAGGAATTCTCATTAATTTATCCTTTTGTTACAAAAACGAACATAGTTGAATGTTACAAGATATATATCTTGTAACATTTTATGCAAAGTAGAAAGATGATGTCACATACACTTTAAAGGTCCGCTGGCATCATCTTTGAACTTTGCATAAAATGTTACAAGATGTATATCTTGTAACATTCAACTATGTTCGTTTGTGCAAACAAAATGATAAATTAATGAAAATTACTTTCAAAGTGAGTTCAAAATTAAAAACCATGTTTCTTCACGGGACATCCATTCCGACTACACGCGAATGCAACATTTGACGTAGGAGAAAGACCGTCTTTAGAACGCCCCTTTTAAATATTTATGGCGGACAAGAAATAAAACAACTAAATTATCAATCTAAGTTAAGATTTGAGCGATTTGTCTTCAGTTTGTGAAGCAGAAAGTTAGATGAGCAGAAACAGCAGGTTCTAATTTGTGTCTGCACCCGTATTTAATGGAGTCTTACCTTTTCAGGAAGCGAGGGATCTCCGAGGGGGGGCAGCTTTATTTATTCCATACTTGATGAAGTATTTCTTCTTTTGGGAAAGTGAAAAGGCTCACTTGTTCACTGATGATATTAGAACACTCAAATGCGACACAACGTATGGTACCTGCATTTTTCAAGTTATTAAAAAAAAGGCGATCTGGCAGAGAATACAATATGTTATCCTAGCGGACGCAGACTGAAGGTTCTTTCTCCTACGTCACAGATGTTGCATTCGCGTGTAGTCAGATGTCCCGTGAAGAAACACGTTTTTTAATTTTAAACTCACTTTGAAAGGAATTTTCATTAATTTATCATTTTGTTTGCTAAAACGAACATAGTTGAATGATACAAGATATATATCTTGTGACATTTTATGCAAAGTTCAAAGATGATGTCAGTGGATCTTTAAACGTGTATAGTGCATGAATTTAACAGTCGTTTCGTTAGTTACGTTCGATGTACCCAAGGAGCAGGACAAATGAGTCAGCCAGATTTGTGGGACCACTCGCAATCATTTCATCCTCCACGACAATAAAGATGCTCTCAGGGCTGAACATGGCTGCATCAGTAGTGTCATCTGGGACGACTGTCAGAAGAGCCACCGGAGTGTCAGTGAGGTCTGGACCATCTGCTGCCTACAAAACACAAATACAAGAATGAGTTCATTCCTTCAAGTTTACTATACTAATTATGCTAATGATGTCTAGACATTACTGTCACTTAGCACCTAGGACTTAGACTGCAACTTAGCTACATGTTTAAACCATTGTCTTTGCTTACATCTTATGTTTGTTTCACACTTATCTTTCACATCCCTCAAATAACTGTTGCAGACTAGATTTTGGGAAATTAGGTGTTTTGACAAAGAAATTATTGTTATTTGTATCGTTGCACATAAGTTCTGCAGCGTGTAGGAAGAGAAGTTGGATTATTTTGTTATGTTTACTTCTAAAACAAATTGAAGCTACATATCCACTGTAAACAGAGTCAAACATTATTTTCATTGATCTCCTTTTATCTATCAGTACTTAAAATACCCTAATCTACTTTAATACCTAAAGCTACATTTTCAGTGAATTTAAGACTTTTTAAGAAATTAAAAATTTCAAATAAAAACTAAGACTTTTTTAA
>JBBPBX010007732.1:52000-64407 GCA_038048925.1 Garcialebias charrua | reverse complement strand
AAACCACATAAGCTGATATTTTTCAAAAAAATCTAGTGTGATCACAACATGTTCATATACGAAATGTATCCTGTTGGAGTTATTTGAAATAAAATTCAATGTTTTATAGACATAAATGTGTCAACCTACGTCCATTATTTTCTACTTTGTTTCACATATTATCAATTCTATCAAAAACCACAAAGCTGATATTTTTCAAAAAAATCTAGTGTGATCACAACATGTTCATATACGAAATGTATCCTGTTGGAGTTATTTGAAATAAAATTCAATGTTTTATAGACATAAATGTGTCAACCTACGTCCATTATTTTCTACTTTGTTTCACATATTATCAATTCTATCAAAAACCACAAAGCTGATATTTTTCAAAAAAATCTAGTGTGATCACAACATGTTCATATACGAAATGTATCCTGTTGGAGTTATTTGAAATAAAATTCAATGTTTTATAGACATAAATGTGTCAACCTACGTCCATTATTTTCTACTTTGTTTCACATATTATCAATTCTATCAAAAACCACAAAGCTGATATTTTTCAAAAAAATCTAGTGTGATCACAACATGTTCATATACGAAATGTATCCTGTTGGAGTTATTTGAAATAAAATTCAATGTTTTATAGACATAAATGTGTCAACCTACGTCCATTATTTTCTACTTTGTTTCACATATTATCAATTCTATCAAAAACCACAAAGCTGATATTTTTCAAAAAAATCTAGTGTGATCACAACATATTCATACACGAAATGTATCCTGTTGGAGTTATTTGAAATAAAATTCGAATTTTTATAATTTATTTTCGTTGTGCAAACACAGGTTTTGGAAAAAGTCAAAGCGAAACTACTTTAAATGCAGCACATTTGACCATACGTGACAATATTAAAGCGTGGTTAAGCTCAGGAGCCCTCGTACTATTAAAGTCAGCTATGAAATATATTTTATATCTGTTCATTGAGCTACATTTAAAGACATAAAGCCGCCCGCGCGCCGCGTGTTACTCGTGGCGAAACTACTTTTTAAAATCGTGCAGTTTTGAGCAGTACGTGATTTTATTAAGGACACGTTCAGCTGAAGACCCATCTTTGCTATAAATTTAAAAAATAACAATTGTTTTTACCGTGTTATTCATGTAAAAGTCCTGCCGTGGTAGCTTCCCTCGCTTCCGTAAAAACAGCTCTCGTCTCCTCCTCCCTCCTTCCGGAGCGGGTGAGCTCGCTTCAGTACACCTCTGAAAGCAGCCCGAAAATCTCAGGAAATCTCGCGCGGCTCCGCTCGGAATAGCCGGTGGGAAAGGATGAAAGGGGGTCTCTGCGACGCACATATGACGTAACATCCGACCCGAGCCGACCGGTGGAAAAGGGGCATAAGTATCTCGGGGTCTTGTTCACGAATGAGGGAAAACTGGAGCGTGAGATCGATAGGCGGATAGGTGCAGCATCCGCAGTGAAGCGGGCGCTGTACCGGTCTGTCGTGGTGAAGAGAGAGCTGAGTCGAAAGGCAAAGCTCTCAATTTACCGATCGATCTACGTTCCCACCCTCATCTATGGTCATGAGCTTTGGGTTGTGACCGAAAGAACGAGATCTCGGATACAAGCGGCTGAAATGAGTTTTCTCCGCAGGGTGTCTGGACTCTCCCTTAGAGATAGGGTGAGAAGCTCAGTCATCCGGGAGGGACTCGGAGTAGAGCCGCTGCTTCTCCACATCGAGAGGAGCCAGTTGAGGTGGCTCGGGCATCTGGTTAGGATGCCTCCTGGACGCCTCCCTGGTGAGGTGTTCCGGGCATGTCCCACCGGGAGGAGACCCAGAGGAAGACCCAGGACACGCTGGAGGGACTATGTTTCTCGGCTGGCCTGGGAACGCCTTGGGATTCCCCCAGAGGAGCTGCTCCAAGTGGCTGGGGAGAGGGAAGTCTGGGCCTCCCTACTTAGGCTGCTACCCCCGCGACCCGACCCCGGATAAGCGGACGATAATGGATGGATGGATGGATGGATGTTTGGATATTGATCTCGACCCAGTGTCTCTTCTCCTTGGCCTACCAAACAAACACATCCAAAATTCAAACAAAAGTAAGTTGTATAAGGTTCTAACTTTCTGTGCTCGGAAAAATATTTTGTTACAACGGATTTCTAATAAGCCCCCTACCATTTCTGGATGGAAAAGACTCATGTTCCACACTTAATCTATTGTATTGATGTTTGGGGGAAAGCGTGTAAAACAATCACAAAGCCTATTTTTGTATTACAGAAAAGAGCTGTAAGAATTATCACTAGAAAGCATTACCGTCATCCATCAAGTACATTATTTTATCAACTAAAATTATTGAAGTTCCATGATTTGGTAGACTATAATATTTTATCAGTTATGTATAGAGCTCAAAATAATGCATTACCTTTAAATATCCAAATGCACTTTGTTAAAAGACAAAGTTGTTATAATCTTAAGGGAACAGAGTTGTTTGTAAAACCACAATTCAGAACCAGTTTGAAGGGACGTTCTACCTCAATCCAGGGAATTAGATTATGGAATGGCTTGGAGAATGTAGTTAAAAATGCCAAGTCAATGTTTACATTTAAAAAAATGATCAAAACAAATGTGTTAAAAAAATATATGTGAAATAACGTGATGTGTATTGTATTAGTTAGAAAATTAGAAAGAGTTAGTCATTTTGTACTGTTAGTTAGAAAATTAAAAAAGAGTTAATAATTTTGTACTGTTGGTTGAAGAATATTATTGTTTAACCTGACTGTTGGAAAAAGTTGGTTGAAAATTATTATTGTTTACATGGTTTGACTACTGTTGTTTAATCTGATTGTTGGAGATAAGGGGCAGATATAATAAGATTTATTCTTCTTTCTGCCACCTTTCATTTTTTTACATCTTGTACACTATCATTATGAGATTGCCTTGTATTGTTTCTTTTGTAAAAAAATGAACAAATTTAATAAACATAAACATAAACATAAACATTTTGGAATATATCCCGCTTGACTTTCTAACATACCATACCATACCATTTTATTTATAAAGCACTTTAAACAGGAACAAGTCCACACCAAAGTGCTGAACAAACAAACAAGCAACAGGCAACACAGACAATGAAGTACAACACGAAAAACATAAAAACATTGCAGATCATAAATAAAATGATCAAATACAAATCAGCGGGTATTGAAAGCAACAGAATAGTAGTGAGTTTTTAACCGGGATTTGAATACTGAGAGGGAGGGGGCCTGTTTGATGAGCAAAGGTAACTCGTTCCAGAGTCTTGGGCCAGCTACAGAGAAGGCCCTGTCACCCCTGCGCTTAAGGCGAGTTTCTGGAACTCTTAAAAGTACCCGGTTCTCTGACCTCAAAGCACGTGGAGGGATATATGGGTGTATCAGATCTGAGAGATAGGCAAGGGCGAGACTGTTCAGTGATTTGTAGACATACATGAGAATTTTGAACTGGATTCTAAGATGAACCGGTAGCCAGTGCAGGGAGGCCAAGACTGGTGTAATGTGCTCACTTTTGCGTGCACTAGTTGAAAATCGGGCTGCTGCGTTCTGAACCAGTTGTAATCGTGCAATGGTGGCCTGACTGACGCCAAGCAGAAGTGAATTGCAGTAATCAAGCCTAGATGTAATAAATGCGTGAATCACTGTCTCCAGGTTATTTTTTGATAATATGGGCTTCAGCTTAGACAGTCGCCTCAGCTGGAAAAAACAGGATTTAACGATCATGTTTACATGACTGTTGAGTTTCATGGAAGGATCCATTATCACTCCCAGATTTGTGACTTTTTGTTTTTCAGACAGGGGTAGAGCAGAAAGGTCGATGCAGTGGTTCGAGGTTGTGTCATTGGGAAGGAACAATATGGCTTCAGACTTCTTATCGTTGAAGCTTAAGAAATTTAAAGCCATCCAGTCCCTGATGTCAGCCAGGCAGTCGAGCAGAGGTTGAATAGAGCATGTACCATTTTGTCTTAGGGGGAAGTAAATTTGACAGTCATCGGCGTAGAAGTGGAAGGGTATGTTATGTTTCCGGAAAATAGCACCGAGTGACAGCAGGTATAAGGAGAACAAGAGAGGACCCAGGATGGACCCCTGCAGAAACTCCCCATTTAAGAGCTGCCACTTCAGAACTAAAACCATTGATGGAAACACAAAAAGACCTGTCAGAGAGGTAGGATCTGAACAGTTTAGGGCTGACCCTGTGACGCCCACCCATTGCTCCAACATAGCAATGAGGATCTCATGGTTGATGGTGTCGAAAGCGGATGTGAGGTCCAACAAGACAAGTAGCACAGAACCACCAGTGTCTGTGGATAAGAAGATGTAATTAAAAACCTTCAGTAGGGCAGTTTCAGTACTGTGGAGAGATTTGAAGCCAGACTGGAATAGCTCTGGGATAGCGTGATCCTCCAGGAAGCACTTTAACTGGGACTCAACTATTTTCTCTAGAAGTTTAGAAACAAATGGGAGTCTGGAGACAGGCCTGAAGTTAGAAACTACTGAAGGGTCGAGGTTTGGTTTTTTCAGGAGAGGTTGAACAGCAGCATGTTTTAATGATTTTGGCACCACACCCGAGGATAGACTGCTATTAACAATAGAGAGAATGGAGGGACCTAGAGTGTGAAAAACCTCCTTTAGTAGCCGAGGGGGGACCACATCAAAGGGGGAACCAGCTGGTTTCAGGTTGCACATGACCTGCTCTAGAGAGGACAGAGAGACTGGTTCAAAATGGTCACAAACAGTAACAGATTTAGGTGGGATGGATGGATCATGAGATAGAGGAGAAATGAGAGCCCGGGTGGTTGCAATTTTATCTAAAAAGAAATGTCGGAAGTTCTCGCACAGATCAGTCGAGGCTTCCAGGGGTGATTGTTCAGTGAGATGGAGAACATAGTTTAGGGTGGAGAACAAAACTCGAGGATTGCGAGAGTTTGCAGCAATGATATCAGAGAAGTATTGGAATTTAGCAGTTTTTACTGCTTTCTGATATCGGCGCCAACGCTCTTTTAATAATAATAATAATAATAATAATGAATTCAATTTATAACGCACTTTTCATTAATGAAAATCTCAAAGTGCTACAAGGAGCAACAAAATTAATATCAATAAAACAAATAATAAAACAATTAAGATCAATAACAATATCAGCTAAGATCAAAAGTAGAATCATGAGGAGGTAGAGTATGCTTGGTCAAAAAGAAAGGTCTTCAAGCCGCTCTTAAAGTCAACCACAGACTGTGGGGCTCTTAGACAGTCAGGAAGAGAGTTCCACAGGCGGGGGGCAGCCACACTGAAAGCCCGGTCTCCCATGGTCCTTAATTTGGTTCTCGGAATGTGAAGGAGATTGCTGTTCTGTGACCGCAGCGAACGGGTGGATGAGTATGGAATAAGAATATCCTTCAGATAATCTGGTGAAGTTCCGTGTAAGCATTGATGTGTAATGAGAGCAGTTTTGTACTGAATTCTGTAGGCGACAGGAAGCCAATGAAGGTTATGGAGAATGGGCGTAATATGTTCAAATTTACGAACTCTCAACAAGATCCTTGCTGCACTGTTTTGAATATATTGAAGTTTCTGAAGGTTTTTGCCAGGGATTCCAATAAACAGGGAGTTGCAGTAGTCGAGCCTGGAGGAGACAAAAGCATGGACGAGCTTCTCAGCATCGGAAAAAGTTAGGGATGGGCGAAGTCTGGAGATGTTTCGAAGATGGAAGAAGCAAGTTTTAAACAGATGCTTAATGTGATTTTCAAATGTAAGATTGGAGTCCATTTTTATTCCAAGATTAGTAACAGAGGTGGAGAGGGGGATGTCTTGTCCAGAAAAGGAAAGTCTTGTTATAGGAGATGTTTGTACCTGGTGAGGGGTGCCAATCAGTATGGCCTCAGTCTTGGAGCAGTTTAATTGAAGAAAGTTCTGATTCATCCATGCCCTAATTGCCTCCAGGCAGGCAGAGAGGGCAGTGAGTGAAGATGGAGATGACAAGGTGGAAGATGAGGATGCTCCAGTCCTGATGTAAAGCTGTGTATCGTCGGCATAACAGTGAAAAGAAATGTTGAACTGATTAATAATTTGACCTAAAGGCAGCATGTAAAGGGAAAACAGCAGGGGCCCCAGAACCGACCCCTGAGGGACACCACAGGAGACACAAACTGTCTGGGACGTGGCGTTGCCAAGACTAACACATTCCAGCCTATTGGAGAGGAAAGATTTGAACCAGTCCAGGACTGTGTCGCAGAGACCGACCTCCACATGAAGACGGTGGAGGAGGATACTATGGTCCACAGTGTCGAAGGCTGCAGTGAGGTCAAGGAGGACAAGGATGGAGGGAGAGCCAGTGTCAGCAGCCAAGAGGACATCATTGGTAACCCTCAGCAATGCAGTCTCTGTACTGTGAGCTGCCCTGAATCCAGACTGGAACTTCTCATACAGGGAGTGTTGTTGTAGGTGATCCTGCAGCTGAGCAGCAACAGCTTTTTCCAGCACTTTAGACAGAAAAGGGAGGTGTGAAATTGGGCGGTAATTAGAAAAAATGTCGGGATCCAAATTAGATTTTTTCAGAAGAGGCCTAATGATGGCGGTTTTTAGAGGCAGTGGAACATGACCAGATTGTAGAGACTGATTTATTATTTGAGTGATAAGTGGGCCTATTGCAGAATGATTGGTTTTTATGAGAGACGAGGGGAAAGGATCCAGGGCGCAGGATGAAGGCTTCATTTTCTTGATGATGGCCTCCACCTCACTCTGAACAACTTCGTCAAAGCTGTTTAGGGTCCCAGAATGCAGACGGGTGGGTGGCACACTGAGAACGGGGAGGTTGTGGAGCTGAGATCTGATAGTGTCAACTTTGGTTTTAAAAGATGAAAGAAACAGGTCGCATTTTTGAGCAGAGTCCTCAAGAGTTTGCTTAATGGGATTAAGCAGACGAGTGATTGTGGAGAAGAGCTGTTTAGAGTTTCCAGGGCAGGTGTTGATGATGTTAGAATAATATTTGGAGCGTGCTTCTTTAAGAGAATAGGCGTATGCTTTCTGATGTTCTTTATATGCCTGCTTATGCACAGACAGACCAGATGATTTTACACGTCTCTCAATAGCACGGCTAGTTGTCTTCATCTTGCGCAGCTCATCAGTGTACCAAGGGGCTGAGCGCGAGAAAGACACCAGTCTTGTCTTTAAGGGGGCGTGTAGGTCCAGGAGCTCCCGAAGAGATTGGTTGTAGTAATCCACAGAGTCATCTGCAGATGAATGATTGACAGCGGTCAGGGTGTGAAGATCAGCAGACAGAACATCAAGGGAAATGTTTTTAAGGTCACGGAACTGGATGGGTCGTTTTGGGTTTGAAGCAGGCGAAGATGAAGGCACTTCCAGGGAGATGACCCTGTGGTCTGAGACACCCAGGTCATATACAGATAAGTTATTGATGAGTACAGTGTCTGTAATCACCAAATCCAGAGTATGCCCCCTGCTGTGCGTAGGGGCGTCAACATGTTGAGTGAGATTAAGAGAGTCCAGAAGAGACTTAAAATCTGTTGCCAGAGGTGAAGAAGAATTGTCCACGTGGATATTTAAGTCGCCAAGAAAAATAGTCTTCACAGGGGAGGTGCAGAAAAAAGTGAGGAGGTCATGCATCTCTGAGTTAAATGAAACATGCGGTTTGGGAGGTCTATAAATCAATATAACATTCATCAGGAGTGGGGCTTTGAAGCTGAAAGCCAGACATTCAAAAGAGGAAAAGTCCTGAGAAGAGAGATGAGACAATTTTAAATTACTTTTAAATGACTTACTCTCTCGACAAAAATAACTCTAAAAAACATTTTTGTACTCACATGTTAGTCGGGGAGTAACATGAAGAAGACGAGAGGAAACCAGCAGGAAAACACGAAAGAATCACCCGCTTTAATGACGGAGGCTTCCGATGGTAGCAAGCTAGCAATGGATAAAGCTATGGAAGCTATGGGAGCTAGCATTCTCTCGGAGCTGAAGGAAGTTCAGACGAACCTCAAAAAACAAATTACTGACCAGTCGGGACTTATAAAAAAAGAAATGTCGGAGTTTAGAGAAGAGATGGGGAAACGACTGGATGACATTGTTACAGACCTGAAAGACGTGAAGAGCAGAGTCGAGGAGGCGGAGCAGCGGCTAACTGAGGTGGAGGAATTCAACATGGACGTCAAAGACGTACTGAACCACACACTAAAGCTGCAAGAAAACATGCAAACACGTCTAACTGACCTGGAAGCCCGTTCACAAAGGAATAACATCCGTATCCACGGGATAACCGAGGGAGAAGAAGGTGAGAACTTGCATAAGTTCATAAAGCAATTTATAAAAACTGAACTCTCACTCACGGACCTCACGCTGGGTATACAACGTTTTCATCGATCATTGGGGCCCAAACCCCCGCCCGGCTCCAACCCTAGATCCATTGTAGTGAACTTTTTGGAATTTTCAACGAAGGAACGTGTGCTTCATTCAGCATGGGGTAAGATGATGATACAGTTGAGAGGAAAGCGGTTTTGATCAAGATTTCCCTAATGAAATCCTTGCTAAACGTAAAGCATACAACCCCATCAGGAAGATCTTAAAAGAGAAGGGAATCTGCTTCCAATACATGTATCCATCCAAGCTTCGTGTGTTTTATGAGAGTGGCACGGTGATTTACAACAACGCACAGGACGCATCGTATGACATGAAGAAGAGGAACAGGTTTGAATCGGCGGATACAAACCAGAGAAGGACACCTCACAACCCAGTTCGAGTACCCTTTCCCGGGAAGGAGCGGACGGAACTCAGCGGTGGACCCGAGAAACGCGAGCGGAACACTTCAAGGAAAAACTCAGGGCTTTCAGACGAGATGACAATACTCTGTGATTATCTGAAAATCCTCTGTACAGTACAAGTATTCAGAATGACCGTGCTACCAGGACCGCTTTCTCCATGGGCGTTGCCAGGATGGATGAGAGTCAAAGGGCAGCACCGCGAGGAGCCCCCTGGGACCCCAGGGACTCTCCTCACCATACAGAAGGTGGACTGGTACCTCACTATTGGAAGTCACGTATGTTATGTATTGTTTTGATTTTTTGCAGACCCCCCCTTATCCATAAGAGCATCTGGAAAACATTAAGTATTTTTATGTTTATATATTAATGACAGAAGTGAAGCAACAATATAAGGCAATTACTCTTAATGTCAATGGTTTAAATAATCCTATTAAAAGAAAAAAAGCATTGGCAAAGATGAAAAAAGAAAAGCAAGATATAATTTTTTGGCAAGAAACATCTTTCTACTACTGAGCATGAAAAACTAAACAAAATGGGGTTTAAAAATGTGTTTTTTCTTCATATGCAAAAAAGAACTCTAGAGGAGTCGCAATTTTATTATCTAATAAGTTGAATTTTCAGTTCTCCTCACAAATTAAAGATAAAGAAGATATATATTGGTAAAAGGCTATATAGATAATAAAGAAGTCACCTTATTGAATGTGTATAGACCACCCGGAAATGATAAGCAGTTTATTAAGAAAATCTTTACTATGATAACAACAGAAGTATCTGGGATATTGATAAGTGGGGGAGACTGGAACGTCCACTTAAATCCTTTTTAGACTCATCCAACAAAATTACCAAAGCTCAGACAGAAGCAAAACACATTAAAAGAATGCTGAAAGAATTAAGATTAGTGGATGTTTGGAGAAACTTACACCCTCAAGAGAAGAAATATACTTTTTTTTCCTTTTCTCATCAGATGCATTCAAGATTAGATTATTTTTTTATACAAAATGTTGACAGACAAAGAATAATAAACTGTGATATAGGGGTGAGAGATATATCTGATCATGCCGGAGTATACATGACACTCCATCTGGATAATGACCGTAAAGAAACCCTGTGGAGATTTAATAATAGTTTACTAAACGACACTAAATTTGATAACTTTGTAGAAAAAGAATTCAAAGACTTTATGGACCATAACAACACAGAGGATATTTCTCCCTGTATTTTATGGGATGCAGCAAAAACAGTTCTAAGAGGGAAATTAATTATGTGGTCTTCCTATAAGAAAAAAGAAAAAGAAAAATGTTTAAAAGATCTTACTATAAAATTAAAATCTTTAGAAATACAATACATGGAAAATAATAATGACCATACCTTAATACAAATAAATGAAACAAAGCAAGCTTTAAACTACTTATATGAAGACCAGATAGAGAAAAAAGCAAAATTTCTTAAACAGAACTACTATGAAAACGGACACAAATCAAAGAGATTACTTGCATGGAGAATACGTAAGCAACAAGCTGATAGGTTTATAGAAAAAATTAAAAATCCAACAGATAAAAAGATAAATCACTCTCTTAGAGACATTAAAAAAGCTTTTGAATTATATTATACCGAATTATATACACAGCCTCATACAATAGATCCATTTCCAGTGAAGGCATTTCTTGCTTCTTTGGATTTACCATCAATAGGTACAGACCAAAATAATAGGCTTATAAAACAAATAACTGAGGAGGAGATCAACAAAACAATTTCAAAAATGAAAGGGAATAAGATGTCAGGCGAAGATGGTTACCCGGCGGAATGGTATAAATACTTCAGAAAGCTATTCATCCCACTGCTTGGGAACTGCTTTAATTATATACTCTCTGGAGGGGAAATACCACCATCTTGGAGAAGAGCAGTGATCTCAGTAATCCCTAAGCCAGGTAAAGATAAAACAGAATGTGGTTCATATCGACCAATATCAGTTTTAAACATTGATTACAGGATATTTGCAACAATAATGGCTGAAAGGTTGAAATTGATTATCCCAGAAATGACAGACACAGATCAGACAGGTTTTATTCATAATAGGCAAACTCATGATAACCTGAGACGAGCTCTTCACCTTATAGACCAAATGAAAAACACAGAATCAATAGTTGTTAGTTTAGATGCAGAAAAGGCGTTTGACTCAGTTTGTTGGAACTATCTTTATTTAACTTTGGAAAGATTTGGTTTTAATAATCAAATCATACGCTGTTTTCAGTCCTTGTATGAGTCTCCTTCTGCAAGGATTAAGATCAATGGAGACTTATCAGATAAAATACAATTAAAAAGGGGGTGTCGCCAAGGATGCCCACTGAGTCCCACTTTTTTTACACTCTTTATTGAACCTTTAGCACAAGCCATCAGAGAACACAAGAATATTATGGGGGTAACTATTAAAAGTATAGAACACAAAATATGCCTTTACGCTGATGACGTGCTCGTAACACTAACTAAACCAGAAACTAGCTTACCTGACCTTCTTTCATTACTTAAAATATTTGGTACTTACTCAGGGTATAAATTAAATTTAAATTAAATTTACAGAAAACACAAGTCCTCTCATATAACTACAGGTAGTCCCCGACTTACGAGCGCTCTTACTTACGAGGTCCCGGACTTACGAGCATGCATCTCATTTAAAAAAAAAAAAAAATTTTTTTTTTTTTTTTTTTTTTACTTTTTTTTATTTTTTATAAATGAATACATGTACAGTACTGGACAGTCACCAAGCACTTAGCCTATCCTAACACAGTTTTTAAAAATGAAGGAATGAGTTGAATTGTCTCCCTTTCACATAAAGGAAGCAAGCTCCCTTTATGGGAATGGAGCCTGCAGGGAGGAGGGACACAATTCAACTGACTCCTTAACTATGTTAGGATAGGCTAAGTGCTGGTGACTGTACAGTACTGTACATTTATCTATTTATAAATAAAAAAATAAAAAAATAAAAATACTGTATATACAGTACTGTATATTTTTAATAAATAGATAAATGTACCTGACCTGAGACTCCCACAGTCACTGATTGACTTTAAAAGCAGCATAAAGACTTTTCTTTTTAAGCAAGCCTATTCTGCTTCCACATGATTTTATCTTTGATCTTAGCTGATATCATGATTTTACTTGATTTTATCACTTGTTTTATTTATTTATTTTTTAAGCAAGCCTAATCTGCATCCACATGATTTTATCTTTGATCTTAGTCGATATTATTATTGATTTTATTTGATTTTATCACTTGTTTTATTTTGATCTTTGCTTTGTTACACTTTGTAGCACTTTGAGATTTTTATTAATGAAAAGTGCATTATAAATTGAATTCATTATTATTATTATTATTAAATGTACAGTCACCAAGCACTTAGCCTATCCTAACACAGTTTTTAAAGATGAAGGAGTCAGCAGGCTCCATTCCCATAAAGGGAGCTACTTTCACTTTATGTGAAAGGGAGACAATTCAACTCATTCCTTCATCTTTAAAAACTGTGTTAGGATAGGCCAAGTGCTTGTTGACTGTCCAGCACTGTACATGTATTCATTTATTATAAAAAAAAAAAAAAAAAGTAAAAAAATATTTTTTTTTTTTTTTTACTAT
>JBBPBX010007732.1:30628-51779 GCA_038048925.1 Garcialebias charrua | reverse complement strand
GGGACTACCTGTATTAGCCATCATTAAGAATACAGAAAATGTCCAGGTTCGATTGGTCGAATAAATCTATAAAATATTTGGGAATTAAAATTCCTACAGAGCTATCCAACCTTTTTGAACATAATTATATACCATTGACAGCATGGTATATGCTGGAGGCTCGAGACCCGCAGAGCTGTAGGCCTGAGCAATGGCTTCACATAACCAGTCAGACAGCTGCTGAGAAGCAAGTGCAAAGAAAGCCATCACTCGTAAGTGGCTTGAAGTGGAACCACCATCATGTTTGGACTGGAAGGATATAATTGAGGAAATTCATGTAATGGAACGAATGACTTTTTCATTAAGACTTGACACTGTAAAATATAACAAATACTGGAAGAAATGGAACATTCCTGGATCTTGATACCAGCTGTATAAATGTTGACTAAATGATGTAACTACCTCCTTTTTTTTTTTTTTTTTTCTTTTTGCTGACTACTATTTAGTTGCTCATGTCAGATTAGATGCTCTACCCCCCCTCCCCCTTTTTTTGTTTGTTTGTTTTGTTTTATTTATTTTTTGGGGAACTCTGAATGTTATTGTATATAAGTATGCTTTAAAAAGTAAAGTGAAAAGAAAGGAGAAAAAAATGGAAAAAATAAAGTCTTAAAAAAATTTAAAAAAATAAAAGACAAACAACTGTGTCATCTTAATGATTTTTATAATGATTTTTATTGAAGATGAAAACAATTCATCTGCAGCAACCCTGAGAACAGAGTGAGTCAGGGAAGAGCTGGAAACATCTCGTAAGTAAAAACGGATGAAAGGAGAGGCTGACGACCAGGAGGCCGCAGAACAGATGTCCTGCACAGAAACGCCTCTGTACAGGGCTATGGAAGCTGCGATTCCTCTCGTGGAATGAGCTTTAATTCTCTGAGGCTCGAGACCCGCAGAGCTGTAGGCCTAAGCAATGGCTTCACATAACCAGTGTGACAGCCGCTGAGAAGTCAGAGGTTGACCTCGAGACTGACCTCTGAAATGAA
Organism: Garcialebias charrua; assembly: GCA_038048925.1. Classification (NCBI taxonomy): domain Eukaryota; kingdom Metazoa; phylum Chordata; class Actinopteri; order Cyprinodontiformes; family Rivulidae; genus Garcialebias; species Garcialebias charrua. Next base: position 50,757 of record JBBPBX010007732.1, on the reverse strand, counting down.
CAAAAAGCTTATCTGACTTACATACTGCAGCAGTGCGAGCCACGTAATACTGTAGTGCTCGTACTGGGCAAAGCAAATGAAGACGTTCATCCTCCGCACAGCCGTGAGGTGGAAGACAAAAGCCGTCCAGATTAATGATTCTGGATTTAAATGAGCTCGTGATGCTTTTAGGGATAAAAGCAGGATTCGGCCTAAGCTCAGCTGAGCTCCCATCTCCTTGAATTTTGAAAAAGGAGGGAGAAACAGACAGGCCTGTCAAGTCACTTACCCTCTTAGCTGATGTTAAAGCTAACAACAGAGCTGTTTTAAAGGATAAAAACTGCAACAGAATCTGATCCAATGGCTCGAATGGATCTTTAGTTAATGAATTCAATACAGTAACCAAATCCAATTGTGGAGCCAAGGTGCGTGAGACTGGTCTCAGCCGTCTGGCACCTTTCAGGAAACGCTTCATTAAGGGATGATTGAACACAGTTCTATCATTAAACCCCTCGTGACAGGAAGATATTGCCGCAGCATAACGCAGGGAAAAAAGCCGAAAGAAGAAAAAAATAAAAAAATAAAAAAAAATAAAAAAAAAAAATAGAGTTTAACTGTGCTGAAGGCCAAATTCCTGTCCAGCAGTACAGTAGTTGTAAGTATGACAAAATTGAGCCTAGAGAACATGAGGATGGATGTCTCTCCAGGCGCCATCGCTGAAAGGCAGCCCATTTGGACGCGTAAATAGTCGTAGTGGACACTGCTCTTGCTCCCTGGATAGTGCATATAACGTCTTTAGAAAACCCAAGATTTTCTAAACGCTTACGTTCAGCAACCAAACCAGAAGATGTCCTATCACTGGAAAACTCTTTATTGCTCCCCCTGCCTGTATGAGAGCGTCGTCTCTCCAGCAGGGTTTCTGCAGGTTTCAACAACTCAAATGTAAGACTTTTTAAGACTTTTTTAAGCCCAGTATGAATCAAATTTAAGACCTATCGCAAAAAAAAAAAAAATACAGCGTTTTAATTATCACCTCTTTATTCCAAAATTTGACTGACATATCAAATCGTACAAAAAACGGGTTGCTACTTGACTATTCTGTTAGTAAAATATTTAATAATTAAAAAATAAAAAGTTAGTCAAATAGCTTCAATAAAAAATAAATGTACACAAACATATATACAAATGTATGCTTTATACCTGCACAATATGTAGCTACTTTGTAAAATGTGTCCTTGAGGGACGAGTGTAACCTGGATTAAAGGTGTGGATTGTTTTAACCTGGATGGGGCAGCTGTGGCTGAGTTGTTAGAGCAGTCGTCCTCCAATGCAAGAGTTGGGGGTTGGAATCCACCAGCAGTCACATGCCTAAGTGTCCATGGGCAAGACACTGAACCCCATGTTTGTGCCCCATTGGTGTATAAATGTGAGCTAAAGCTCTGATTAGTCTCTTTAGAATAATTTGTTCAATTAGCTTTGTAATCTAGTAGAGTGCTGTATGAATGGGTAAATGAGGACATGTAGTTCTTTACACTACAGTGTAACGCACTTTGAGTATCAATTAGATAGAAAGGTGCTATATAAGAACAGTCCATTTACCATTACAAGTGTGGATCATTGTAACCTGGGTTAAAAGTGGGTATCATGGCAGTGAAGCCTTCGTCTTCAACCATCAACAGAGGCCTCATGTCAGTGACGTTCATGTAAGGATCTTTCAGTCTCTGCTGCTTGCTGTGGTGTGCATGATGTCTGTCCATCATGAAGGCTGTCATTGTTTGTTGTTGTTTTCTGGAATGAGAGAGAGTTTATATGTATTATAGCATAATTTACTCAAGAAATGCCTTGTTTCACTTACAGTGCTAGTAAACACACACACACACACACACACACACACACACACACACACACACACAAATATAAAATACTAATTACACACACTTGAGTATATGAAATAAATTACTGTAATTCCTGTTTAAATGCAATTCATCCTTCCATACAATGCAGTGTCTTCAGAATTTGCCAGCAAATTAATAGTTGAAGCTAAATCATTAAATTATTACCATCTTTGTGCACATTTAAACACAGCTTGTACCATTACATTAAAAATAAAAACACACGTTCTCCATCACCGTCGCAGCTAAGAAACAAGCAGCAGCTTCAGCTACCAGACACTGATATCACATTTTCTCACTTAGAAACAGAACAAATATGGTTTAATGTACTGTTACCTGCTGCTCTTCCTTCATCGTTAGTTTACAACTCCGTCATGTTTACATTTCATCCGCGTGGTTATCTCGTGTCGCGTCGTCACTTTTGAAAGCAGCATGTGTCAGTTTTTTATCTTTATGCCTGCGTCAGGTGCTCCCACACTTTGAAGGACTCAAACAGTTTTCTCAGCGTCGCGTCGGTCATTCAAATAGACTTTGAAAACACAGTATCTGTTCACTTCCGTCTCCCTCCTCTGTTCAAGCCACAACACCGCAGTTTTCTTTTTTTACTTTATTCAGTCAGCCAGCAAACAAACAACAAAAGCTCCGTGAAGACAGAGGGGACAGCAGGTCAGAGCGGGGTGGGGGCTAGCGGGGGACGACGAGCTCTCTGTACTTGCAGTGAGACCGCGCGACGCACACACTGCCCTAGCTGCAACACGCTGCATGTTTGTCACGTGGCTCACGTAGGAAGCTTGGGTTTTTAGCGCTTGAGGCAGGATTACGACGGCGCACGAAATTAAGACCTTTTCAAAAAGAATTTAAGACTTCAACGCAATAATTCAGCAAATTTAAGACTTTTTAAGGCCTAAAATCGGGATTTTGGGATTTTAGACTTTTTCAGACCCCGCGGAAACCCTGCTCTCCAGGGGAGTCTCCATGACCTGACTGTCAGCCACTGAAGCGCCGGGAACCATGGCGCGTTCAGGCGCTCCGGTGCGATCAGGATCATTGTTAATTTCTCCTCCTTCACTCTCTCCAGCAGCACTGATAGTAGAGGAACTGGAGGAAAAGCATAAATTAGTGTTTGAGGCCACGGTTTGTGGACAAACACGTTCACCCCCAACGGGGGGTTGTCCCGTGGACTCAACGAGTAGAACAGGGGAGTTTTCCCTGGTGGCCATTAAGTCCACCTCCGCTCTCCCGAACCTGCTCCAAATTTGTGAGGTCAGGTCTGGGTGGAGAGTCCAATCTCTGTCCAACGGCCCGCCGCGGGACATAATGTCTGTTCCTCTGTTCAGCACACCTGGAATGTAAATCGCCCTCAGCTATTTTAAGTGTGTGTGGGCCCAACAGAGCTGCTCCCTGGCTTTGCTCAGGAGCTGAGCTGATCTTACTCCCCCCTGTTGGTTGATGTAAGCAGCTGCCGCTCTGTTGTCTGTGTGAACAAGCACATCCTGACCTCTGACCTCGTGGGCAAAGTGTTTGAGAACTTTGTGCACCGTCAAAAGCGCCAGGACGTTTATGTGAAGGGTCGTGCCTGGCGGCCACGCCCTCTTCACCGACTGTGACAAGTAAGTCCCTCCCCAACCTGAGAGAGACGCATCTGTAAATACCGCCTGAAATGACGTGACTTTCCCCAGGGGAACCTCTTCTGATAAGATCCTGAGATTCCCCCAGTACACCAGGTCCACTTCTACTGATGGCGGGACCGTGACTCTGCGATGTTTGTGACGTACTGGGTCAATCCTCTGCCGTACAAACCATTTCTGAAGCCGACGCATGTTTAACAAACCCTGTTTTACAACCACGTGGGCGGACGCCATCATTCCCAATAAACGCATTATTGACAACGCTGGTACAGATCTTTGGCGCTGGACATACTGGAGGAGTGACATCAGCGAGTCCTTCCTCTGGTCCGACAAGACTGCCGTCATGGTCTCTGAGCAGAAAACAACTCCCAATAAGGTTATTTTCTGTGCTAGGATCACAGAACTTTTCTCCCAGTTTACTGCGAAGCCCAGGCGCGATAGATGATTCACCAGATCGATTGTCTGGGCTTCCGCTTCCTGTCTCGAGCCAGACAGAAGCAGTAGATCGTCGAGATAGAATAATATTCTGACGCCCCTTGAACGAAGCGGTTGTAACGCCGCTTCGATAATTTTTGTGAAAGTGCGAGGGGCAAACGCATACCCGAAGGGAAGGCAATTGAACTCGTAACTGACCCCCTGGAACGCAAATCTGAGGAACTTCCGGTGTTTGGTTACTATGGGAACGTGGAAGTAGGCGTCGCGGAGGTCGACGCTCACTAACCAGTCCCTCCTCGACACGTACTCGAGGACGTGTTTTGTTGTCAGCATATGAAAGGATCAAGTCATAATGTGTCTGTTGAGAATCGATAAATCTAAGATCGGTCTTAAACCTCCTGACTTCTTGGGGACGAGGAAGTATTTTGAATAAAACCCGGTCCTCTCCTCGTTGGGAGGAACTCCGGAAATGGCGTGTTGTGTCAATAGTTCCTGAAGTTCCGACTGAAGCGCCAACCCCTGTTCTGTGGAGGTTAGCTTCGTTTGTAGCACCCCGTTGAATTTGGGTGGTGCTTCCGCAAACTGAAGGGAATAACCCTTGCAGATTACTCGTTTTAACCATTTGTTTAACGAGCAAAACTGGAGCCACTCTGCACCGTGATCTGACAGTGGTGCTGCTTGTCTATCCTGTTTCATGAGAAAAGATAGACTGGCCTCTGCCGCCACCAAGCGGACAGAGTCCGCGTTGGTCCATGGGAGGCCCTCCAAGAAAGGGGTGTTCACCGAGCGTCACGTCACCGCTGCTGCTCGGCTCTTCTGTTGAACCCGGTGGATGAGACAAACGTCTTCTTTTGAGCGATTTGCTGTCTGCACTCACCTCGGGGTGACAGAGGAGTAAACGTAAAAGTCCTGGTTTGATCGACTGATTCAACACCAGGCTCATGGTTTTAACACGGTTTAAGAGAACAGAGGTGTCTCTGACTCGTGTTTGTGTCGTGCTGCTCCTCGTTAGTTGACATCTGGAGGAGCAGGCCCCCGTCCACGTGTGGGAAGGCTGGGCTGGGGAGGTCACAGAGAGGTCCGAGCCTGCACCTGTCAGCCGGCTCGATGCTTGAAGTTTGCAGATACTCACGTTTTGTGCAGAATCGCTGGGTAGATTAAAACCAGACACAAAAAACTTTTGTGGAGATGTGCTTACATACCTTGAATAGGAAGGGTTTAACGAGTCTAAATGAGAAACACTGCTTTCACAAGAACAAATTCTTTATTTGAACTAAAAAAACCATCAGTGCACACACCTCCTGCGCCCTGTCATTTTTTATAATGATTTCTTTTGTAGTCCTGGTGGCCAGCCCATGGCTGATGGTGGCCCCTGGCCCGAGGCTCCCCGGGCCTCTGGAAGACAGGATGATTTCTCGGTGGGGCTGGTGGCGGCGGCGCCGAGAAGGTCGAGGTCAGTGCAAAGCAACACTGCTGCTGGCGGAAGCCTCTGCCCTGTTCATGTATGCGGATGGGGCCGGGCACAGAGCGGGGTTCTGGTCTGGGCGCCGCAGTGTGCTTCCTCACCTGCTCCAGTGCCTCTGACGAGGAACGCAGCTGCTCTCGCCGAAGAGCCCCTCGCTCGAAATAGGCCCCCCCAGCAGATCCTTCTTCAGCTTGTTTGGGATAGAGGACGAAAGCCCCAGCCACAGCTGCCTCTGAAGGAGTGTCGCCCATGCAGAGATGCGGGACATGCAGATTGCCTGAACGGCGCACAGGTGATGTCCACCGCGTCTCCAACCGTGGCGTCAGATGAGACTTGTCTGATGGAGAGCGCTAACAGCGCTATGTTGTTTGATGCAGCGCCAACTTGAGCTGCGCACTGGTGGATGCGGTCCTGTGTTTTTGCAGCGAGCAGGTGGCCAGGCGCTGGTGAAAAATCCGTTTCCCGACGTGCTTGGACGCACGGATCCCGAACACCACCGAGAGGCTCGGTTTGAGCGGCGGCACTGCCGGAAAGTCCTGAGCCGTGAGCCCGCGCACCCTGGTGATGGACGCAGATGAAGCCACCGGTGCCCTCAGTCTGAGGGAGTCTTTAAAAGCACTCTGCAGGAGGGAAACCACATCCGGCAGTTCTGGCCAGACAGTTTCTGCCGCGCCGCCATGTTTCGGCGCGAACTTTCCCGCCAGGAGCGAGGACCTCGCTTCAGTGGTGCCTTCAGGCATCGACATGCCACATACGTCCGCAGCCCACTTGATAATCTCGGGGAGGACGTTGAGGAGGGAGGAATGGCTGCCTTGCGCCCCCAGTGACTCAGACGGGGGGGCGACTCCACCGGTGCTGGTAAGTGAGCCCGGCTGGATGAAGCTGGTGAAGGTAGGGAGAGCACCGGTTCGGGTCCATCTGGTGCGTGGTCCGGGACGTGTACGCCGGGCAGTTTGGCTCCCTCGTTGTGAGACAGGGCCGGCCCCGCGCTTCCTTGAGGACAGGGCGGGACCCGGCAGCTAGTATTCTCCTAGGGACGGAGAAAAGGCGAGGCTGGCTCCGAGCCTCCAACGGAGGGAGGACCGCCGCCACTAGCTCTCTCTGAGCCGTAGGTTATGTCGGCTAGGACTCTTAGCTAACCTGCTTCCGCAGCTGGCTGGAGCTACTCCGGGATGGTGAAGAGGTCCACTCGGCGCTGTCTCTCCTCCGCCGGCAGACGGAGGCATGCCAGGCAGGAACAATGGGGCTCCATCGCCTGCTGAACGTGCACTGGACCGTTGCACATCTCGCACATCTTGTGCAGGTCGGAGGCCAGGATGAAGCCCTTGCCGTGGCAACCAGGGCAGTATTTAAAAGAAGGTGATATCATTCTTCATCGTTGGTTGAAGAAAAATCAGGAGCAGAACTATAGTCCACCCTGGTTTTATAGTGGACATAGGTGGGCGTGGACTAAAAGTCTTCAAAGTTGGCGCGAAGCGCAGGGACACACCCAATAGGCGTGGTTTAAAGGGCGGAGCTACACGAAATAGAACTGATCGATCACTGAAGTTGTACATATATGTTGTGATGTAACTTAATGATTTGTTATTTAAATGATTCAACTCCGCTGTTTCAACATAAATTAATGTTTCATGTCTTTTACATCTCATCTCCTAGTCGAAGATTTAAAAATTAATCTGAAAAAGTGAGAACCCGTGAATTATTGATGCATTTTGTGTCAGTCTGAACTCTGCCCAATTTACATCAAGTATATAGGTAAATCAGTAAAACTGATCTCCTGCCTATATTATTACAACACTAAAGAGGGCGAGAAGGACTTGTTAGCAAGACAAGGGATCAGGCTGGAAAGGATGTGCAGCAGGTTAGGCTTATTAAATATGCGAATGGTAATGTTCTAACAAGTGAAGAGAGTGTGATGGGAAGATGGAAGGATTACTTTGAGGAGCTAATGAATGAAGAGAATGAAAGAGAAAGAAGAGTGGAGGTCATAGAAACTGTGGACCAGGAAGTGGGAAAGATTAGTATGAGGTGAAGTCCGGAAAGCTCTGAAAAGAATGAAGAAGGGGAAGGAAGTAGGACCTGATGACATACCAGTGGAGGTTTGGAAATGTCTTGGAGAGATGGCAGTGAGGTTTTTGATTCAAATATTTAAAGACCGTGTAAAGTAAAATTAAATGTGTGTTTTGAGGTTGTCACACGGCATAAATATGTGTTATTAATCACCCATATAAATCTGACTGATTAAAAACATTGTTTACCTTATAAAATTAAGTCTCAAAAATAATGAAAAAACATAATTGTGCCTTGGTCTGAAAAGCTGGGGTGTGTCAGCGCGTGGGCGTGGTTTCAGCGCAGCCTGCAACTGAGCTGTGTGTGGAGAGGCAAACAGGTGCAGCAGAGATCCAGTAAACCTGCTCTGTTTTTATCTGAGTTCTGGCTGTAACAGCAGCTCCTTTTTCCAAGAGTTACGCTGTTTTTAGTGCACAAACAACTCTGGTTTTGTTTTTAAAGTTGAGGACACAACTATAATTCATAACTCCGCTGTTATGTGTTTAATAATAAGCGCTATTTTAGAAGATGAGCGGACTCGCTGCACCCGGTCCGACCCGGTCACATCGCATGCGGGGTCTGTGTTGGTGATTAAAATATAGAGTAATCACGTTGATAACTAAGTATGCAATGGACCTGTCGCATTTTCTTAGCAAAAAAGGAGCTATAGCTATTGCTATCTGATGCTATCTGCGATTCGCGAGTGAACGGCTCCACCGAGGCGAAGAACTAATTTATACGGCTGGAGCTGCAGGGGGTGGGGCTATACTTAAGACCGCGTGACGAAACGCGGTCACATTTAAAACACGCCTAAAAAATCCTGAAACAGACATATCTTTATACACAGTTTGATCTATAACTCCAAAATTAATTGAGCTACAATTTTGAGACTTTTTACTCATTTACAAGATTACAATTATGACATTTATGTTTATTGAAGAAAATATTGAAATTCACTTTACACGGTCTTTAATGAAATATTTGAGGGTGGGAAAATGCCTGAAGATGGAGAAGAAGTGTGCTGATACCCATTTTTAAGAACAAGGGTGATGTACAGAGTTGTAGCAACTACAGGGGAATTAAGTTGATGAGCCACACGATGAAGATCTGGGAGAGAGTTGTGGAAGCAAGACTTAGACAAGAGGTGACTATCTGTGAGCAGCAGTATGGTTTCATGCCAAGAAAGAGCACCACAGTGTAGTGATACAGGCCCTCACCTCTGACCTGGATTCACACCTTTTCACATCTCTCTTAGTGGTACACTTCTCCTGAGGCTCTCAAGGAGACGAGTGGACACTAGGGATGTGCCGATCGATCGGTCACCGATCATAATCGGTCGATAATCATTAAAGCGTATGTGATCGGCTTTTGCCTTCAATTACCGATCACAGAGCCTGTGATGCGAAGTTTGCTAACTGCAAAACGTGCGACGAAAAAGTACCTCGTGGAGGAAGTTCAACGAAGTCCTTCAACACAACAAACCTAATTCGTCATTAAAATGTTTTAATACGTTTTAATAACTTACCAAAAGCCGTCTGCCAGCGCCGCCATTAGCAACACCTGTTAGCATGTAGCCCCACCGAGTAGCCCCACCGAGTCCGCTGCGCAGTTACGGGCAGTCCAGTTTAGCTGCGGCTTCAAAAAGGCTGTCGGCTTTGTTATTCCAAGTTAGCTGGGTGTCCCCCGATATCTTCTGCTTCCAGTCCGACATCGAGGCGAGCTCCAGGAACCTCTGATCGCACAAAGCCGGCTGTCTGCTGCAGCTCTGGTTTAGCATGTTAGCCTTAGCTCATACCATGAGCTGCTGGTCTCGCGCGGTGCTGTGGGAGCGCTCGGCGGAGCGATCGCGGCTGCTGCTCCAGTCCTGAGACATTCACAGAGTTCAGGGAGTGTTTCCAGTTAATTTATCCGTATGAGGCATCCTCTTATGGGAGAAACAGTCCTCCAAAAGCCGACTGCCGAGTCTGGAACTAATGAATGTAAAATGGCGGAGGCGGTATTTCCGGTTCCTGGTTCCCGCAGGAAGTTGTTCAAAAAAGCACGAAATTATAAAAAAATAATAATAATGATACTTTACGTATTTATAAAGCCATTTGTAAAAACAGCCAACAGTGCAGCTTTAAGTAGCAAATGGGGTATTTTAGTTTTTTATATGAAGTAATAGATGTGTTTTTTTTTAAACAATAAAAAACCTTTTTTTTAATTGAAAGTTAGTAAGGTAAACATTTTTCTTTGATAATGCAGTTGATAATTACTTTTATTTACTTTGTTCTCTGAAATAAATTAGTAAAAATATGTTTTTGTCTGAATTATGGTGATTTTATGGTTCTGAAAAGAACATGAGTGCTGCTTCTGGCTACAAGATCTGAAAAGTTTTCAGATCTTGTAGCCAGAAGCAGCACTCATAAGTTACAGGCAATCCATCTGATCGGTGATCGGTATATGTGATCGGCACACATATAAGCGATCGGCATTTGTGATCGGTATCGTGATCGTCACACATAAGTGATCGGTATCGTGATCGGTTTCATAAAACCTGATCGGCACATCCCTAGTGGACACTATTTTATTACATTATTTTGAATCAAAACACAATAAGTCATAAGAGACTCTCTTATTCCTTTATTTTGTGTTAATGAATGACCTTGTGTTAAGTAAGCATTATTGAATTTAATGTTTGATAGTCGAAGACTGTTTAAGTCAAACTGTTTAATTCAAGTTAGAAATCCAATGTTCTTTCAAAATGTTGATCATTATTCAGTTTTCTTCTCAAACCTGCAGTGAAGATAAAGTGACACCGTTATCTAATTTTAGTTTGAGCTCAGGACAATAATCCTCACAAGAGACTTTTTGTTTTTGTCCTATTTAATAATCAAGATGAATAATATCTGTTTTTGCCATTAGCATTAATAGGTTCCATATGTGATACTGTATGGAAGCGGATATGAGACGTATTTAAAACTAAAATGGTTTAGCAGGAATGCTTTTTCATTTCAAAGTCAAGCTGCCTTTTTTGAGTCATAAATAAAATTTAAAATGAATAAACCAAACTGCATTTTCATTTTCTTCTTCGAGACTGCTCAATTTGTAACTTAATTAAAATGATAAGTAAAATAACATTTAACATTTAATTTTCAATATATGTCTAAGTAAAAAGTGGCCAAAATTCATTTTGAAATCTCAATTTTGAAAATTAAAATGAAATAGCAGAAATGCTTTTTAATTTCAAAGTCAAGCTGCCTTTTTTGAGTCAGAAATAAAATTAAGATTAAATCATTTTCATTTTCTTATTCAGCACTGTTATCTCTCATTGAACTACAGAGCAAACTGCATTTTCATTTTCATCCTGCCCCCCTGCGCTCAAAGTGTGACAATATTCAATCTCAAAAGCAAACCCAGAGTAATTGAGACGAAATTAAAACTAAAATGGTTTAGCAGGAATGCTTTTTCATTTCAAAGTCAAGCTGCCATTTTTTGAGTCATAAATAAAATTTAAAATGAATAAACCAAACTGCATTTTCATTTTCTTCTTCGAGACTGCTCAATTTGTAACTTAATTAAAATGATAAGTAAAATAACATTTAACATTTAATTTTCAATATATGTCTTAGTAAAAAGTGGCCAAAATTCATTTTGAAATGTCAATTTTGAAAATTAAAATGAAATAGCAGAAATGCTTTTTAATTTCAAAGTCAAGCTGCCTTTTTTGAGTCAGAAATAAAATTAAGATTAAATCATTTTCATTTTCTTATTCAGCACTGTTATATCTCATTGAACTACAGAGCAAACTGCATTTTCATTTTCAGCCTGCCTCCCTGCGCTTAAAATGTGACAATATTCAATCTCAAACTCAAACCACGAGAGTGACGTAATGCGCTTGTCAGACAGCAGAGGGCTTGCGGAGTTTTAGACAGGAGGAGATAGTTTCCTCCTTCCGCTGAAAGACCTGCTGTGAACTCTTGTCACGGGCATTTTTATTTATATATTATTATTATTTCTATTTATTTACTACTGTAAATAGGCTCTGTTCACAAGTGCCGTAAATCACTTGCGCATTGACCGGAAAGGTAATTTCCAGCTTCCGGTCTAGCCCCGGTCTCTGTGAAAATAGTGCTGTCTGAATGTTTACAAGAGCTGCCCAAGACAATGTTCATCTTATCGTTGATTCCTGGTCCCCTGCTCCGACAAGCAAACGTAACAAGGGATTTAAATTGCATGTCTCAAGTTTTCTGCACAACTACGAGGGTAAGTAACGTTAGTTTGATCGCGTTGTGTTGTTGCTACCTGTTAGCGGCTAACGTTAGCCGCGATCTTTTTTTTGTGTACTCACGTTAGAGAAACAGATTTTCCACACTTAAACAAAACGGCTCATATTTTGTGATCATTCTACAAACATGCTGCTCTTCTCAGTTTCATGCAAAAATCAGGAGACAGCTGTGAAGTCGTTGTCAGGGCTCTGTGTCAGGTCCATGAAGAAAGCTGAAAAACCTCACCATAGGGTGAAGCTAGGATTGTTCAGATGACAGTTTTAAGATTGTTGGTTCAGTAACCCCACGTTCCTGTTGTTAATGTAGATTTAGCTAAGATGGTAATTAAATATTAAATAAAAATAGGATGGAATTTGGCTACACTTTAAGAAGATGTAAACAGTTGAGTTTGGCCTTGCTAGTCTCCAGTGGGTTATTTGCTGCATGCATTGTTCTTTTAATTTGGTAATTCATGCATATTATTGTAGTTTTACTTTAATCTAAAGAACACACTCACAGCCCTTCTTCTTCTTCTGAAGGCTAGAAGTTACTCTCTGATTTAAGGGGGGTGAACATTTGTGCTCAAAACAGTTTTCAGTTTATTAAAAAATAGACTGTGTGCACCCTTATGTTATGTTTAACTTGTCTTCTAGTTTCCTGGAGGAATACGTCGGAGGACTGGGCAGCAGAGCAGAGGAGTGGAGCGAGGATGTCAGTGTGAGTCAGTCAATCTAGTACATTCAGCTACATACTGTATTTACATTCTTGGTCTAATTATTTTGACCTCGTGTGTTTTTATGCAGCTCTCAGAAACTAAAGTCTTCACTCCCTCATGTGCACCTGCTGCTGAGAACCATATCACACCTGGGCAAAGGTAATGTTTTCTCCACAGAGTCTTGATTTTACTTCATTTTTTATCGATTCTACCTGTTTAACTTGTCATTTTATTGTATATTAAATTGAGTTTTTAGTTCACTGTGTGTTAGTGTACTGACATGCAGAGGTGGGTAGGAACAAGTTACATTTACTCAGTTACATTTACTTAAGTAGCTTTTTGAGAAAATTGTACTTGTCAGAGTAGTTTAAATGTGAAAGACTTATACTTTTACTTGAGTAAATTTTAGGGGAGAAAACCGCAACTTTNGTCCTGGCCAGATGATGTTGCTCTTTTGTACTAGGACATCCTTTTGGCCAGTGGCTGTTTAGTTTCCCCGATGTAATGCCCCCTTTCCCACTGACGCAGCGGATCAAACATCTGTTCAGCATGGTTTTGAGCTCTTTACCACTAGTACTTTGTAGCAGATTTACCCCTTTATTTTGTCCTTCTCAAGGAATCCAAGCGAGCTGAGCAGACACAAAAACGTGACGTCAGAACACTGTCGGTTACTGACTGGATCTCTCTTAAACTTTTCCCAGCACGCGAGGCCAAGGTCCAGGCCCTGGCCTCACATGCTCACCAAGGTCTGATTACGAGCCCTGGCAGACAGAAGGACCGGGACGGAGGGTGTTAGTTTTCTCAAAAACATTTTATGTATAAATTGTTTTGTTTTAAATCAGTGAAAAGTAAAAATAAACAGTAAATGGAGCTTACAGTACTTATATAGTGCCTTCCAGGCCCCTATGAGGGACCCTAAAGCACCAGCTTTCTCATGAATGCCTGTTTTCACTTTGACTATTAAATATCGTTACCCGTTAAAGTTAACTCGGCTGAAAAATTATAAAAAGAAAATTTTTTGATCTCAGGAATATTGTTCTTAAATATGTTTAAAGAGCTATGGCCTTTAGTTCAACTTTATTCTAACCCACAGACATACAAATCACAAAACGAATTAAAGCTGCAAGCAGCATTGAGGCCCTTGCAGCAAAGCGCCACTCTGGCCTGATGGTACGTCCACACCTAGCAGCGTTTCAACTTCAGGAGCCTCCAGTTTACATGCAAAGTCAATGGGGGACGTGCCTCCATGCGCGTATTGGCGTCGGGCGTCACGTGCGTGTTGAGCGTGCTGGAAAGCGTTTTTCCGTGCACGTGAACCCGCGTCAGCCTCCAAAGCATGCTTCCAACATGCTGAAGATTTCGCAGTTCAAACGCCGTTCAACTCTCTTTGATTGGTTGGGGAGAGTCGGGGGAGAAGAGAGGGGGAGAGTCCCTATGTGACACGGAAACAAGGGGACGGGGTATTGCGCAACTATGTGACGTATTGTTTGTGGGACAAAGAAAAAACCCGCAAAGTCGTGTACTATGGAAGAGAAACTCATTGTAGCTCTTACTTCGCGACAAGTCCTTCACGACCAGTCAAGTCTGCTCTACAGAGACAGAAATAAAAAGCTCCTTGCCTGACGGAGTGCAGTGAGGCACTCGGTATACCGGTAAGCTCCTCCCACACACCCCGCCGCCACAGCTTTACGTTCAGTGAGCAATTTCACGTTCTGGTCTGGACACCACTGTGGGTCCAGTGCGTCCACTTGCGTGCGTGACGAGCTTTTTGGAAGTTGAAACGCTTTTAGGTGTGGACGTACCATTATTGTGGCGACCGCGGGAGCTCCAGCTCGTCCGCCATCTCGAACGCTCTTGTGCCCAACCCGCATCCGTTCGCCAGGAACAGTTAGCAAATACAGTTTCAGTCTTATATATTACACAGGACGAAGCTGGAAGAGACACCCAATAATCGTGAGTTTCTTGTGTGAGTGGGCGGGGCTTAAGTGATGTCATGAATCAACAATACCAGTTTTTCTTCAAGTGCTCATTGATCAAGTACAAAAAAATCTGGTGCAGATAGGATTATGTATTACTGAGATAGGGAACGTACTGGAGTAAAATTTTTAACAGCCATACCAATGTGTTTAGAAGTGCCCACAGATGACGCACAATAAATGTGGAATTAATCAGATGATCCATCAAAGAGAAATACAGTAATTTGAATAATGTAGGGGGCGCACTAGAGTCATATGTTAAACCACAATATCAATGTGTGTAGAAGTGCTCAGTGATGAAGTACACTAAATCTCGTCCAGATCGGATAATGTATCAGTGAGATATAACGGTTGTAATAATATAGGGGGCGCTGTGGAGAGTGTTAGGCACTTATGGATGCCTGTTGAAGTAGTGGATAATGATCTTTGCGATTTTGGTGCACCTCGGTTCTAATCTGTGGAATTTAAAGCCAAACTTATGACAACGGCGTCACAGTTGAGATCGTCACGCTGCCACGCCCACGTCGTCAAGCGAAAACTAACTTAAAATATAAGTCAGATCAACCTGTTATATGTCTTCTAACAAAGGATCATCCTGATTAGTTCAAGGGTGTCAGAGAGTAAGTATTCCAAGTTAAAAAAGTGACTACAGTATTTTCTGGTGTATAGGTCGCACCTATGTATAGGTCGCATTGCCCAATTATCACCAATAGATTGGAAAAATCCATAGATAGGTCGCACTGGTGTATAGGTCACACCGGTGTATAGGTCGCACCTACGTTTAGCTCGACTGCAAATGTCTGCCACAGGAGCGCACAGCAAGGCTTTTAAGAAGAACACTTAAAAACAATTGTTTGATAAAAATTATAGCAAATATATGTCTGAGCTGAACTTTTCCTTAATAAATGAACGTAATTGTGAAATGAGCTGGATTTAAACATTTGTTTCACCGAAAGTGATAAGCCATATATAGGTCGCACCTGAGTATAGGTCGCAGGCCTTGAAAAAAACCATAAAAGGGTGCAACCTATACACCGGAAAATACGGCACTTGTTCTGAAGGGACGGGGCTTCGATGACGTCATGTTACCAAAAGGATCGTCGGGCATCCAACAGGGATGACTTATGCCAAGTTTGGTGCATTTCGGTCTTTCATTGTGAAAGTTATAACGGTTTGAAATTTATGGCGTGAAGCGCAAATTTGAGACCTGGACACGCCCCTTTAGCATAATCGAAAACGCAAGCTTTTGACAACTTTTACTGTCCAATGTGTTAAGGGCATATTAACCAAGTTTGAATCGTTCAAAATCCCTAGGAGGAGTTCATTAAAATCCGCAATTCAAAACGCCGGAAAATGATCTTTGACCCAAAACGGCCGACTTTGTTGGTTTTTGGCCAGTTCTCAAAGATACTTTTACGTAGGTCCTGAGGAGATACAGATGTTCACAGTTTCAGAATTATCAATCCCAAAACGGCTTGGGGCTGAGGTTTTAAAATATTCTAGGGGGCGCTACGGAGACTATTGGACAATTATCATGGATTCCTGTTTAAGGGGTGGGCAATGATCAAATCTGTGGATTTTAGAATTTAACGTATGGCGACGGCGTTACGTCTTACTTCGCCACACCAACATGCTCCACCCAAAACGGTCAGTGTTTGAAAGCTTGTTACACTAACATGTCTTCGGACACTGGACACACTGTCACGCTGATTAGGTAACAGGGGTCTGATCGGGACCGTTCAACGTTAAAACTTTACACTTCCTGTTGTCTGGGGGCATGGCTTAAGTGATGTCATGATTTGACCATTCATTAAATTGCAGGGGACCGGATGTGGGACAATCACTGAAGGTTTGGTATTAGACAGTTTTCGTGCAAGTGCTATTAGCATTTTGTTTTTCATGGCGAGATGTCCAACTTCGACATCTGGCTCCGCCCCTTCAGCATGCTTAAAACGAACTGTTTTGATAACTTTTGGTCCCCCAGGCTTTATGAAGAAACCGGCCAAGTTTGAACCCGATTGAGCGAAATCCATGGGAGGAGTTTGTTCAAATGCAGAGGCTGTAAACCGCCAAAAAGGTGTGAAAACTTGGTCAGCATTCCAAAATTGTCGCCTTCCCATTTATCGTACGTTTGTGCCAGAGGGTTTTCTGTGTATCTTGATGATTTGGACAATAAATTTCATGATTCCATGTCAAACTTAGGCCAATGCGGAGGGTATTTTTTTTAATTTTTAGGTGGCGCTCTTGAGCCGTTTCTTTTGCGATTTTGGCCACGCCCCCAAAATACGTAAATTTTCAGACCTGATACGGCCGCCAAATTTTTTGAGTTTTGGGATATGATAAAGCCCACAAAAGGCCAATTCATTTGGCAGAAAAAATTGCAAGTCAGGCTTGAACAGAGCGATTATAATAGGCCTTCGAAATGCTTAGCTGCTCGGGCCTAATTCCACTTTAAATCACTAAAATAAAAATACGCTGTATTCAAGAAACAAAACCACATCTAAATGTATCAATAAAAGTAGACACGAGTGCAAACACATCAAACGATGAAGAAAAATATAAATAAAAATATAGATGTTTTTGTAAAATTGGTTGATCAAAGATTTAATTAAATTGTTTATTTATATAGTGCCATATCACAACAGAAGTCACCTCAGGGCACTTAACAGAATGCAATTTTTTTTTCTATAAATTGCAATTGCGATTTAAAACGCAATTATTTTTTTAATATCTTCAAGTATATTTTAACAAACCGAAGCAATAAATCAATCTGTTTTATAATAAACAATGTCAGATTTATTTAAAGCAGAGATTACAATAAAGCAAACAAATCTATGCCTTTTCTTTTCACCATTTCTATTTTTTCTTGTTTCATAAACATAATATTAAACAGGTTAAGTGAACTTCCTAACTACTGTCTGAACTTCACATGAAAGTTAATAAATAAATGTAAAAGTCGGCTGATACTTTTCTTACTTGAAGTTGAAGCACTGGTTGTTGTCATTCTAGCCATGCAACCATCGTAAATGTCTTTGTGGTGTGTTTTTTTAAGTGTTGATAACGATTTGTGTCATGTGACCAGTCAAATTGCAGCCTTTGCAATTAGAAAATCCCATTTTATCATATTGCGATATTATTGCAAATGCAATTAATTGTTCAGCCCTACTGCAGATGCACTGAAGCTGTGTGGTTGAAGAACTTTTATTGAAAAACACAGATCCACTCAGGCTATGCTGCCAGCACTGGAGATGATCCTGGGCCACAGGTCAGCACATTCTTTAGCTACGGGGCCTGTGATGGCTGAACCTGCAGAACAGATACAGATGTGTTAATGAAGTGGTTCAACTCTGCAGGAGGAACAAAAACAGGCAAGATGCTTCAGTGTTTCATCACTGATTGAGATCAGTCAGTCACAGAGATTCACTGCCGTCTCACCCACAGCGATGAAGTCAATATTCCCTTCAACGACAACTCACTGAGCCACAGAACAGACTAGGCAAGTGCTTTTGGAAGGGACATTTATCACCAGCGATTGATTCAACGCCACGCATGACTCACATGTTGAGATCCGCTTCCACTGGTCTGAGTCAAGCAGATCTGGTTCCAGTTTTGGGAGGTGCGGAGGTGCAATGAGCTGTTGCTGAAAAAACTCTAAAACCTGTGCTTGAGTATTATGATAAAGCTTTGGTAAGTCTGTATTTAAATAAAAACTATATAATTAAATGTAATATCATTTAAGTAAATACTAAAATTTACTAACCGATTTTTTTTCATTAATTCAAACAAACTGGACGGGGAGACTTTGGAGAGCCTTGAATTGTTGGTTGACGAGTGTTTTGAGAGCTTAGTCATGAGTAAGGCTACATCCGGCGCTGCTAGCAATTCGGCTACCACCCCAAATGCTAAGCGGAGCCGACAGGGAAGCTCAGACAGTGCTTTGGAACCATCTTCTGATAACTCGGGCTTCACGGTAATCCTGGAGTCAATAGACCAGAAGTTATCTAGCTTGGACGCCCGGCTAGCATTATGCCTCATCCTCACCTAAAGCATATTGCGCTTCCAAAAATCTCCAAATGCACTGTACTGGCTGCTTGTCAACAGATGACTGTCCTCATCTAACGCGTCTGCAGTGGGAGGAGGAGCGTGTTGGTCCTCTTCCGCTCCGGTGTTTGTTTATTTCCGGTCTCAGAAAAGTGGCAGACGCAATACGAAGAATTGCCTTGTTGTACTTAATCTACAAAGCAGCAACACGCAGACGCCGTGCACAACGACGATTCTGGATTCACCCCACATGAGAGGCGTCATGAATTCAGTGAATTTCACCATCTGATGATCCAAGAGCTGCGCGCAGACGAGGAGCGCTTTCAGCTGTACTTCCGTGTCACCCGCGCCCAGTTTGACGACCTGCTGTAAGTTTCTCCTTCATGTTTACCGCGGGATTTTTTTCATCTGTTAAACGTTTCGCACGGTGCCCACCTAATTCCGTCCCGTCGTCGTGGCGTGATCACATGGCAGAGTCTCTCCTGATTGGTCCTGATTGTTTGCTGCTGGGCAGCGAGCTGAATCTAGCTGTGGAAGCATGGAATGGCGTGCTTCCACAGCAAGGCATCCGAGCAGCACAGTCGCTGCTCGGATGCGATGCTGGAGTAGAAAACAGCTGCTGCTCACTTTCGCGCTGCTTGCATGCTGTGGATGCGCCGCGACACGACCCGCTGCTCCAAGATTCGCGTCCCCATAGACTTCAATGTAAAATGGCTGTTTCGGCTGCGCGAGATGCGTGCGGTGGGGAAGTAGCATTAGTGGAGGTGCTGCATAAGGAATTTCAAGCCCCGAGAGAAATCTTTGGAGTTTAGTCAACAGCAAGTAGCATCTTTTGCTAGCGAAAACACAGAGCTGAGGGGAACAGTTAAAAAAAAAAAAAAAAACTTACTGATCAGATGACGTAGCTTTCCGGTGAGAATAAAAAAATGAAAGAGTCAGTCTTAGATATCCAAGCCAGAAGCATGCGGGACAATCTTGTTTTCTCTGGAATTCCGGAGCGAACGGGGGAAGATGCTGAAGCCTCGGTTCGTGCATTCATTAAGAACCAGCTGAAGATGCCGAGTGACGCGGTAAATGCTATCACTTTTCATCGAGTCCACCGCCTCGCTAGTAAAAGACCTGGGAACACTAGGCCGTGGCTGATAATTGCTAAATTCGAGCATTACAAACAAAAAGAACAGGTTAAAAGCAGAGGTAGGGAACTGCGTGACACAAACTTTAGCATGAACGACCAATTTCCTGCAGAAAATTCGAGTAGAAGGCGCGTTCTGTTCCCGATCAGAAAAATATATATAAACGAAGGCAGAAGAGCTACAATTTCTGTGGATAAACTTTACATAAACGGTCAGCTGTTTAGAGATCCAGAAGCTACTCCTTTGCTTTATTATCATCATGGTAAGAACAATTTTCGGTTGCTAATATTAGTTAATATTACTTACCAGATATGTAATTTTTCAGCACAGCTCAGTTGGTGGGGTCACAGATTGTGGTGGTACACAAGGTGGGATGACACTTGATGTGGTTAGAGGGTTGTTTTTTCTTATCTCAATTACGTTTTCGTGTTTATCATTTCTCTTTTTCTTGTTTCTATTTTTCTAATTTAACAATTATCAGCACAAGCACAAGGGTTCACATACATCCTTATACATCCATACAATTACCGATACTTCATAAATGAAAACTTCAGATTAATTTTCAAAAA
>JBBPBX010007732.1:0-30559 GCA_038048925.1 Garcialebias charrua | reverse complement strand
TAGCCCGTTATTACAGCCCGGCCTCCTGAACTCCGGAGGTAGGTCTGAACTACAGGTAGTCCCCGATTTACGAGCGCTCTGATCTACGAGGTTCCAGACTTACGAGCTGGCGAATTTTTGGAAAAAACGCAAAAAATACTGAGTTTTCCTGTGTTTTTTCACCACAGTTCGTTAGCTAAACATGTGGACACACGTTTCCGATCATTTTTATGCACTCATAAGCAGTTTTTCGATGAAAAACGAGTGTTCGTAGTCGCGCTAGCAAAACCGTTCCAATTTACGAGCGAAATTCCGGACTTACGAGAAGCGTGGCGGCCGTTCCAAATTACGAGATTTCCGGTTTACGAGCGCCTCGTATTAACGGATCTCGCTCGTAAATCGGGGACTACCTGTAGTGTGTTTGTTACATACCTGCAAACTCAGAAGGGATGAAAAAGGTGACAAACGTTGCGCCAAGCCCAAGCTAGTTTGCAGGTATGTTGTTAGCAAAATAGCCCAAGAACCAAATGACAGATTGTGATGAAACATACAGAAAGCAATCACTGGATGGATATTTACAACCCATTAGCTGTAGGAGATGTTTGAGCTAAAATTCGATTCATTTATAATTTATTTTCACGACCGTTTGGAAGACGTCAAAGCGAAACTATTTAAATCCAACAGATTTGACCATTTCGTGAATTTATTAAAGGTTCAGTCTGCAGTTTCTGTAGAACTGCAGCACTTAGAAAAAATTTCAACAGGCAAAGCATTCTGATCCCTCCCCCTCAGAGCCATATATGGCTCTGCTCTCCCATGGTCTGCTGAAATTCAAATTCAAGCGCGGTTTTTATTTGCTGGTTACAAACTGTTTATTGGCTGGTTAATGGCGGGTCACTTTTTCTTTTTAGAAATGCCTATTTATTACCTGGAGAAGCAAGGGGACAATATTTTTTTTAAGTTTTTTTCAGAGATTACTTCTCTAACATCAGTCTAGTGACAGAGTGAAGAAATATGTTAAAAATATATTGTTAGAAAAGTTACATATAGCAGCTTTAAGGAAAGGTTAAGCTCAGACACATCTTTGCTATAATTTTCAGCAAACAAGTACAGGTAATCCCCAACTTACGAAAATGCATCACATTTAAAAAAAATTTTTTTTTTTTTTGAGAAATGAATACACGTACAGTACTGCACAGTCACCAAGCACTTAGCCTATCCTAACAGTTTTTAAAGATGAAGTAGTGAGTTGAGTAGTCTCCCTTTCACATAAAGGGAGCTAGCTCCCTTTATGTGAATGGAGCCTGCTGGGGAGGAGGGAGACAGTTCAATTGACTCCTTAACTGTGTTAGGATAGGCTAAGTGCTTGGTGACTGTACACAGGGTATATGCAGAAATTCCAGAGTTGAATTTAATACCTTTTAATACCTTTTTAATACCATCAAAATATTTTTTAATACCATCACGGCACCGAGCTGTAACCGTAGCGGCAACCTGTTGTATTTCAGTTCCATGCAACTAATTGTAAAGTGATAAGATTACTGTCATTTTCTTCCTAAACTTTGGTAGTAAATGTAGTTTTATAACAATTACTGGATACATCAATTTGCTTCTTGCCTCAATAAAAGCACTGACCTACTTGTTATTTAAATCTAACCCAAGAGAAAAAGTTTAATTGTTCCCACACATAACATATCTCTAATGGCAAACAAAAACTGTAAACTTGAAAACAGAACAGTTTAGTTAAAATAATTCAACACTGAACACATGCATAATTCAAAAAGAGAGGGAGAAAAATGATAACTACTGTATTTTTCATCCTGTAAATTGCAGTTTTTTGCATAATTTACATGCCTTGCAACTTATAGGACGAAGTGACATATTTATAGATTTTTTCCCATATTTATAAACCATTTGACTGAAATATGACCGTTTCTATTCATTCTGACTGAAAAAAAACCAACTGATGGCCCCATAGTAGTAATAGTGTATGGCATGCTGTTGGCTGTTGTATCATGTAATAGGAAAACGTGCCTTTAATGACAAATTAAAAAAAGTTCAAGACAAAAACAACTGGACTTTATTTATTATACTATTTATTATACTATTATACTATACTTTGTTTTTTTATTGCACTTTTTAGAATTCACCATGTCCTGGATGACTGAGAATCTTCACTAGCTATTAATGACCCAATCGGCCTGCCATACTCTCCCCACCTCTCTGCTCACTGCTTTAATCCAACAGCCAGCTGCAGTGCAGCTGGCTGCACCGCCCCGGCGAAGTGCAGCTAATTTGACCATTAAAGTGCATTTATTAATAAAACGTTAGACTGAGACACACCTTTTGCTATAATTTCGAGCTAACAAAGAATTGTTTAGGTACTTTTCTTGTTAAATGACGGCGAAACGAGCCGCGCTCCTTTTTCCTGTTTTCACAGCTGAGCGATCACGGTGCACACAGGCAGCGACACTTTTTTTTTTTTTAAATAAAGCCGATTTAACCATTAAAGTACATTTATTAAGAAAACGTTAGACTGAGACACACCTTTTGCTATAATTTCGAGCTAACAAACAATTGTTTAGGTAAATTTCTTGTTAAATGTCGGAAGATAAAGTCGCGCTCCTCTTTCCTGTTTCTTTTTACAGACATGATCAGCCTCGGCCAGCTGTAGGTGCGCGCGCACACTGACTGACGATATGACGTCTTTGTTTTAGCTAAGGTCCTACTTGGAACATAAAATTAGAAAAGATAAATAAATTCACAGACCTTTTTTTAGACGACAGAAAGGGAAAAATATAGTTGTGTAGGTTTAAAAAAAATTAATACCTCGTCAGATGACGTTTATTACTTTTTAATACTTTTTAATGGCCTTAATTTGTGTTAATTTCATTTACTACCTTTTACTACCTTTTACAACCCCGCGGATACCCTGGTACAGTACAGGTAGTCCCCGACTTACGAGCGAGTTCCGTTCCTGCGAGTTGCTCGTAACACAAAAATTCGTAAGTTGGAACACGAAGCACGTGTTCTCATAAGTCCGGATTTTCGCTCGTAAGTTGGAACATTTATGCTAGCGCTACTACAAACTAGGGGTGGGCGATATGCCTCAAAAATTATATCGTGATATTTCAGAGTATTATCACGATAACGATAAATTTCGTGATATAACCTAAAAAAAAAAAATCAAATGTATTTATTTGACAAAATTAACTTAACATGTTGCTTTGCAGTATTATATAAAATTTTTAAAAACAACAAGGGGTAATTTTACTGAAATTACTTTATTTAGTAAAGTATTTAGTCTCCAAGTAAAACTACACCTGCACTTTAGTTTTTGTGGTGGTTTTTTTTATCTATATTTTGTGCAGACTTTTTCCAATCTAAATAACAAACATTTTTAAAGTGCAGGTGTAGTTTCCTAAAACAACTAGCCTAAATAAAATGAAGTTTGTGTCATTCCTCTGATTCATTTTTTTAACGGATCTGTCTCTGATGGAGTTGTAATGTATACAGCAGTGCTGTGCATGTAAATTACAGAGTGCCAGTGAACGCACCGCCACCAGTGAGAGCGTGACGTAGGCGCGCAGGTTCGGGTGTGAAAGAAAGTCAGAGAACGGAGCGGTGGAGGATCATGCAGTCTGTATTTGTGCAGCTTAAACAATAAAGCAACGTCTGCTATAAACCAGCAAGGTTATTGAGCGTGCAGAGAAACATCACAGGAGTGACTGTGGAGCCGCGCGTGTTTGTAACACAGTTTCCAGCGAGGACACGGCTGCTCAGAGCGGAGCGGGGCGGGGGGAGGGGGGGACAGCTGTCTGCCTGCAGAGCAGGGGGGGAGAGAAGCTGAGACGCGCGCGCGTTGTTTTTAACATTTTAGCAGTAACTAATTAGCGTTTTACACCAGTACAGACTGGAGGGGATGTGCGCAGTTGTTTAAAGCGCTCGGGTGTTAAGGGGCGGTGCGCCCTGACGTATTACGTCATGAAATTAGCATATCATGATATAAGATTTTTGCCCGGGCAAGCTTTTTATACCGGTATTACCGGTAACGATATGATATGGCCCAGCCCTACTACAAACACTCGTTTTTCATCAAAAACGGTTCATATTAGTTCATAAACATGGTCGGAAACGTGTTTCCAAACGGTTAGCTAACACACTTTCATCTAAAAACACAAAAAAGTGCTGTATTTTTTACAAATTTACTGCTCGTTCGCCAGCTCGTAAGTCCGGACGCTCGTAGGTCAGAGCGCTCGTAAGTCGGGGACTACCTGTACTGTACATTTATATATTTATAAATATATATATATATAATATATATATATATATATATATATATATATATATATGTACAGTATATTTTTAATAAATAGATAAATGTACAGTACTGTACAGTCACCAAGCACTTAGCCTATCCTAACACAGTTTTTAAAGATGAAGGAGTGAGTGGAATTGTCTCCCTCCTCCATGCAGGCTCCATTCCCATAAAGGGAGCTAGCTCCCTTTATGTGAAAGGGAGACAATTAAACTCACTCCTTCATCTTTAAAAACTGTGTTAGGATAGGCTAAGTGCTTGGTGACTGTACAGTACTGTACATGTATTATTTCTTTAAAAAAAAAAAAAGTTTTTTTTTTTGGGGTGATCCTACTTACGAATTTTTGACATACGAGCGGCCCCTAGGGACGGAACTCGCTCGTAAGTCGGGGACTACCTGTAATTGTTTTTACCGTGTTAAAGTCCTTCCGTGCTCGCTCGCTCCTGTGGCCGCCATATGCAGAAGGGCAGAGACGCGTAACATACGCGACGCGTCAGCGGTGACACATAATAGATGCAACGTATACAGAGGTGCGACACGTTTATGGATTTTTTCACTTTATTGGACATAATTGGACTAATGAGACATAGGGCGGTGCGACTTTTCACCCGGAAAATACGGTATTTGTTATTTAAATCTAACCCAAGACAAAATGTTATTTAATTGTTCCCACACACAACCCATTTCTAATGGCAAACGAAAAACTGTACAGTATTTTCTGGACTATAGGTCGCACCTTTATATAAGTCGCTTTGTCCAATTATTGTCAATAAATTGGAAAAATCCATAAACAGGTTGCACCTTTATATAAGTCGCATCTATTATGAGTCACCGCTACGCGACAGCGTATCATTTGCCCTGCTGAAAATGATGACCACAGAAGCATGCACGGAAGGACTTTTCACAAGATTAACACAGTAAAAACAATTATTTGTCTGCTGAAAATTATAGCAAACGTGTCTTAGCTTAACTGTTCCTTAATAAATTCACGTAATGGTCAAATCTGCTGGATTTAAATTTTTTCGCTTTGAAAAAGTACAAGAAAAACAACTAAGCTAACCGAGACACATTTACGTCTATAAAACATCAAATTTTATCTCAAATAACTCCAACAGCTAACAGTTTGTAAATGTACATTTAGTGATTATTTTCTGTAAGTTTGAAAAAAAAATCTGCTGTGTGGTTTATGAGCTCTTTGCTCAAACGTACAAGGAAAAATCAAAATCTGTCCTGTGGTTCTTGACCTATTTTGCTAACAAACACTGAGCTAACAGCGAAGTAGCTAGTTCATACCTCCAGAGCAGGAGGCCGGGCTGCGACAAGACTGAATCCGACCAGAGGAGGCTCTCGTCGGACAAATGAGGTGGGAACGGTCGGTGGTGTACCCTAGCGGACAAAGGTGGTACTACACCATTTTTGCCAAAATGGAAAAACTGTCATATCTGAGCCAAAAATAGGTCTGAAAATATTAGAAAAAAATCCAGAAGCGGGTTCGCTTCCCGCCTGGTACAAAGTTATTTTACTTTTTTTTTTTAATTCACATTTTCTTTTAAATAAAAAGGAGTTTGTTTGGTTAACAAACTCCTTTTTATTTACTCCAATAAAAAAAAAAAAAGTAAAATAACTTTGTCCCAGGCGGGAAGCGAACCCGCTTCGCCGGGTCAAAACGACAGTGCACTAACGCTTTGAGCTACACAGCGGACTGGATTTTCAGGTGTCCACCTTACCCATATAGGAATCACTCCTCTTAACATTTTAGCTGCACGTAGAAGTTAGAGATTATTAGTTATATTTTAAAACCCTGGCTGCGCGCAACAGTTAGACAATATTAGTTATATTTTAATGACATTCAAGCCGCGCTGAAGTGGAAATGGGTGCGCTTCGTTGTTATTTACGTTGTAACATAAGCTGATTTGTGATCAGTTATTAACAAAAATTTAACTCAGAAAAACTAATTCAGCTAACAATTGTTTTAGGGGTTTCTGTAGTTAAATTTGAATGAAATTCAACCCTCGCGCTGAGGTTGTTTGAATGAGTCCCGCCCCTGCTGCAAACAACGAATCAAATGAGAGCAGTACATGACGTGAAACTGGGTCCGTGGGGCTCGGCCCGATAGAACCACGGTGGACATGGTTCCAGAACAAGGGTGGATCCCGGGCGGAAAAGGTAAATGCGAACACGCCGAACCCGGGTTAGAAGCTGGGAGAGCCGGGGAGGGCTGGCCAATGCGAAAACGGCTATTGATGGAGGGTCCCGGCGCTGCCCCGAATGTAAAGACACGCGTGTAAACACCGGTGTGACCGGTGTTGCCAGATAGAGTCCCACCCACCCAAAGCACTCTTTACCCGCAAAAGTCAGAAGGAAAATCGCGGTGAA
Source organism: Garcialebias charrua (assembly GCA_038048925.1). NCBI lineage: Eukaryota > Metazoa > Chordata > Actinopteri > Cyprinodontiformes > Rivulidae > Garcialebias > Garcialebias charrua. The sequence goes on along the minus strand of JBBPBX010007732.1, from coordinate 23,885 downwards.
CCGCCCAATCTGGCAACACTGGTGAGTGACGGCTGCAGATTCAGTGCTGATGCGGATATTTATGTTCAATTTTTGGAAAGTCCTGCGTGAATATCTATTTTTTTTAACAAAGTTGAACGTTCTAAGGTCTAAGGAGATTCAATCAGTAAAATGAAGACATCAGTTGAGTTTGTAATACATGTTAAAACAGAATAAAAGCCTTTTTGCGGCATAAAACCGATCTTTGAAGTTTTCTTGAACTAACATTAAAATCTCGTCTCGTTCTCGCGAACTCTGTAATTTGTCTCGTCTCGTCTCGAGAGTTTTGTGTATCGTTACACCCCTAGTATGTTGTTCAGTGTCAGGAGGGTGATCAGTCTTACATTGGGGAAACTAAACAGCCACTGGCCAAAAGGATGGCCCAGCACAGAAGATCAACATCATCAGGTCAGGACTCTGCGGTCTACACTCATCTCCAGGTCAGAGGTCACTCTTTCAGGGATGAAGATGTTCACATCCTTGATAGAGAGGAACGATGGTTTGAGAGAGGAGTAAAGGAGGCCATCTTTGTGAAAAGAAACCGTCCATCATTAAACAGAGGTGGAGGCCTCCGGGTTCAACTGTCCCCCTCTTACAATGCTGTTATTGCTAGTATCACTCAGCCCTCTGTGAATAGCAAACAACCATCAGGGTGCTAACGATCCATCGTTAGGCTGATGGTCCTCCTTGATCATGTGAGCAGCTGGTTTTGGCTGTCAGCAGCAAACTGGTTGATCCACTGTGAGAGGGTGCTATTTATAAGACTGAGCTGAATACAGCATCTCAGACTGAGGAAGTCTTTCGGACGAAAGACGAAGCGTTTCTATGTTTTGGTTTTTTTCCCCCTAATGTCCAAAGGACCAGAGTTAGCTTTTTTGAGATTATATTTTTTAAATAAAGTTGATTTGACCATTACAGTACATTTATTAACTCAAAAGGGATGAAAAAGGTGACAAGCGTTGCGCCACCCCCCCCAGAAAGATTTTGTCATTTTTTTTTAACATGCTTCAGGTAAAAGTCATTTACTAACCTGATTTAATGAGGACATAAATAGGAAAGATTGTGTCAACCAAAAAAATCAACAAACAGCAGCAGCAAGTCAAATACAGCAGAACATTTTGCTAACAATGCGCTGCTCCGAGTCAACAGATGCATTAAAAAACTTAAGACTTATCTCTTCAGACAGGCTTTTGGTTAATTTTGTACATTGATTTTAGAGTTTGTTATGTTTTACCTTTTTGTATAGTACTTCTGTGATTTTATGATTTTATTTTTCCTTTTGTAAAGCACTTTGTGACTCTCATGTCTGTGAAATGTGCTATATAAATAAAACTTACTTACTTACAACAGTAAAAACTCATTTCTTAAATGTTTTGCCAGAAATTTTTGAATAAAGTAGATGCCATTTCCTGCATTCTGGTGTATTTTAACAAGTTGTTAAACATCTATGTTTACCTACATGTAAACACTTGATTCAATAACTATTTTAGAGACATCTAACAAAATAAAGTCAGGTCCTGTGGACAGATTAAAAATTTGTTGAAATTATTATTGATCATGCATCAGGATATTTTAGAGACACCTCATTCAACTAGTTCATAAGACATCATCCTGTTTTTAAACTCACTCCTGTGGCTAAGATAATTAAATTAATGTGACAATTTATCACAGTGACTTTAGGGGTGCAATTGACTTTTAATTTGTTAATTTTTATTTAGTTTTATTTGTAACACAACATGCCATTTTACTAAACAATGGTGACTCAAATGCACATGTAAAAATAAGAATATCAACTTTACCCAATGAACAGGTGACATTTTAATAACCACCAACAGTAAATTTAGGAGGGGCTTTTTAGTTTTCTGATTTAGTGATAGAACATCAGCCATCACTGATTTTAACTATTTTACTTTCCAGACAATGTGTGTTACCACCTGGGCTCTTTCTCTTCTACAGCATAAGGAAACATTTGCTCTTTAACGACTTTTGACTTTAGGAAAAAATACATTTATTAACCTATCCCAATATAATTAGGATATACACAAAAAATATGGCTAGTCAAAAAATAAAAAGAGGCGTTATATACAGAGCAGAGACACTGACATTATCTCACTTTGAAACAGAACAAATGTGGTTTAATGTAGAGACTTACTGCTGATGTTCCTTCATTCACACCGTGGTGAACGACTCGGTCATGTTTACATTAGCGTGGTTCTCCGTGTCGTCACTTTTCTGCATGTCGCGCAGTATTTTTATTTATTTATGAAGCGTGGAGCTCCCACACTTTAAAGGACTTGGTCGAACAATTTTCTCTGCATGACTGCGTCTGTCATTTGTAAAATTGTCTTAATTTTCTTTGAAAACACAGCGTCTAATCCGCTTCCTCCTTCTCCCTCGCAACTCGCGCTGCTGCAGAGTTTTTTTTTATTTTATTTTTTACTTTATTCAGTTCAAAGATTTCGCTGTCGTCCCGCCCACCATCGTCTGTCTTGAGACTGTGATTGGCTAAATCTCGCGCTCCAACAAAGATGTTATATTGTCGACAAGATGCCTTACTCTGTCTTGAAATCCAGTCAGTGGGAAATGATACATTAAACTGTCACGGGTCTGCCTCCCCCCCCCCCGAAAACAAAAACTCATCGGATCTACACGAATCACGTAAATGATATATTTTGCTTTGAAAACGGCGAATTTCGCCGAAAGGTGACTAGTTTGCAGGTATGTTATTAAGAAAACGTTAGACTGAGACACACATTTGCTATAATTTCAAGCTAACAAATAATTGTTTAGGTGCTTTTCTTGTTAAATTTCGGAGAAACGGGCCACGTTCCTCCTTCCTGTTTCTTGTTACAGACATGACAATAAGCCTCTCGGCTGAAGCCAGTCTCTGACTCTGGCGTCCTCTAACCATGACGGTTCTGGAAGCTTTGTCGGCCGGCCGTAGGCGCAAACGCACACTGACGACGATATGACGTCATTGATTTAGCTTAGGTCCTACTCGAACATAAAATTAGAAAAGATAAATAAATTCACAGGATTTTTTTTTTTTTTCCATCGATCGAACGGGAAAAATATAGTTGTGTAGGTTTTTACAAATTTAATACCTCGTCAGATGACGTTTATTACTTTTTAATGGCTGTAATTTTTTTTATTTACTACCTTTAACAATCCCGCGGATACCCTGTACAAGGTATTTACTTCCAAGTACGTATTAAACTTTGTACTTACCCTTCTTCCGGAGCTCTGGTTTGCCTTTTTTGACAGTGGCCATGACCATGTCCCCCACTCCTGCAGCTGGTAGGCGGTTCAGGCGACCCTTGATGCCCTTCACAGAGATTATGTACAGGTTCTTGGCACCTGCAGGTCCAAGAAGCAGCTCATTAGCAGAGTTTGGTTCCATAATCTACCCTGAATCCTAGATTCAAGAAAAATGCTACTGTTTGGAGTTGGCTTTAAAGAGAACAAGATTCTGTAAAGTCCAGTGAGAACACAGTTGAATTTAAGATCATGTTATTTAAGGGTGCAAATCTCTTTTCTGGTGGCGTACATACCTGTGTTGTCAGCACAGTTGATGACCGCTCCCACAGGGAGACCCAGTGAAATGCGGAACTTTGCTCCAGACGAACCACCACGTCCTGGAAGAACAAAACATTTGATTTTTGACAGATGACTCAAACACTGGCCCTGTACGGAAATGGTTAACTTGCTGTCAGACTGATTCTATCAGTCCTGTTCATCTAATGGGCAGCTATTGCTCAGTGGTTAGAACAGGTTTGATTCCACTAGTACACAGCAACATGACAAGTGCCTCTGAGCAAAACACTGGACGCTCACGGCCTCTGATGTCTAAATGAGATCTAAAACTCGACTAATCTCTACAGAATATATTCAGATTAGCTTCGTGGAGATGTAGAAAGGTGGCAACTACAGTACAGATTTAACTTTAAGCCAATGGTTGCATGCGCCTAATGGTTAAATTGTTCACAACCACCTACACCAGACGAGCTGAGAAGATGCTGCAAAACCTAACTGGATGTTGTCATGAACACATCTGACCCAACCTGAAGACTACAACCGAACACGTTTTCATCTACAGAACACGTCACATGATAAAGCGCCAGCACATGTAGTAAATCAGAACTCCTGCACAGAACCGGGCAGACCTCAGCGGATTAGCACTGTTAGCTAGCTTTAGCCAACTCGTTCACTTCCACACAGCAGAAACGCTACCTTCACTTTACCTAAAGTTCACTTAACGAAAGGTGTACTGTACTTTAATTGTTTTAACCTAGACAAAACCACACCGCACAACTTGTAATTTGCTCCAACCAGCATGAAGCCGAGACACAAACATGGCCTCGGTCCCCTGAAACACCAAACTGCCCAATCGTGAATCGGTCGAATAAATTTACAACTAAGCATTGAAACGGGTCGGATTTATTATTTTGAGACAATAAATGAACCACTCAACGACCAGCAAGTGTTAACAGCAGCGGATGAATGCGGATATTTTACGGCGACATCGTTACCTCGCTTAGACATTGCGGCGGCCGGGAAAAAGGAAGACGGAAGGAGAAACTCTGGCTTTTAAGGGCGGAGCGACTACATCCGGGTCATGATGATGCGATGTTCACAGGCTGTCGGAAATTTTATAAGGTGAAAAAATATGTTCCACCCTAAAATGAAAGCAGTTTACTTACGTTTTTTTATATTTATCCTCCCGATGAGCTGCTGAGGCTGACTTTTAATACAATACAATTACAATTTGTTCACTTTTAGCAAAACTGATAGTGAAACAACTGAGAACATTTATTGAAGGTGCAGTCTGCAGTTTCTGTAGTGCAGTCTGTAAGTTTTCTAAAAATATATTTTTAACATATTTCTTCACTCTGTCACTATCTCCTGACAGACTGATGTTAGACAAAGTAATCTCTGAAAAAAACTATAGTCCCCTTGCTTCTCCAGGTGTTACTAAAAGCATTTCTAAAAAGCCACAGTGACCCGCCGTTAACCAGCCAATAAAAACAGAGTTTTTAACCAGCCAATAAAAACAGAGTTTTTAACCAGCCAATAAAAACAGAGTTTTTAACCAGCCAATAAAAACAGAGTTTTTAACCAGCCAATAAAAACAGAGTTTTTAACCAGCCAATAAAAACAGAGTTTTTAACCAGCCAATAAAAACAGAGTTTTTAACCAGCCAATAAAAACAGAGTTTTTAACCAGCCAATAAAAACAGAGTTTTTAACCAGCCAATAAAAACAGAGTTTTTAACCAGCCAATAAAAACAGAGCTTCTCACTTCTCATGCTCCTAACCCACGCCCCCGCCTGTCCCAGCCCCAGCGGCCGCGCACGTTCTCGTTCAAAGGATTGCAAAGCGATGCAAAACTGTTTTGTATGTGACACAAATGTATTAAATTCCCCTTCTTCATCCCTGATCTGGACTTTTCTTTTTTTTTTTTTGCCAAAAGTCAAGTGATCAATTCCTCCTCTGCTGACTCCATGACTGAAACAATGAGGAAATGAATGAATTTGTCACGAGCGAATTAAACTCGGGTTCGACGTGGCTGCGCGAGGCTCAACAGATTTCCTGGTGTTCTGGTGTGCTGGACCAGCGCTCCATGTTTTTATTTTATTTTTTAGAACGTTTTATTAAAGGGGACCAAATATGCAAAATTCACTTTTTAATGTTTTTTTACTCAACTTTGAGTATGTAATTCTTAAAAAAAACAATCCTAGGACCAAAAAAATGCACCCAGTGGTATATTTACTCTAAGTATATTTATTTTTCAGGGATATTAAATGTCTAGATTTCAAATCCTGGCGCTTGTGATGTCACAAGCCGTAGGACAACCCACCCCAACCTGAGTCCAGCCCCTCACCTAGCAACCCCTGGTGAGGCTCCACCCACTTCAGTATAAAAGACGTCACGGTTGTTTTTCCTGAGTTCATCTCAGCACAATGGCTCCTAGAGTTCGATGTTTCGTTGTTGTTAAAATGCAGTACCGCTAATAACTAATTATCTATCAGTAAAAACGAAAAAACTTATTTACGGGCTCTTAAATCAACCGGACGACTGCTCACGGACCATATCCGGTCAGCGCCGGATGTGGTCCGTGAAAAAAAGCGATCCCTGCTAGAGAAAGCTTGTATAGCAGTTAGCAGCCAGTAGGGCTGTGCGATATGACGATATATATCGTGGGGGCGATAGAAACGTGTCTATCGTGCTACTTTCCTTCTATCGTCTCTATCGTGATAAATAAGAATAAAAATAATAACTGTCGCAAAGAAGCTTCATAAGATCTCGGATACAAGCGGCTGAAATGAGTTTTCTCCGCAGGGTGGCTGGACTCTCCCTTAGAGATAGGGTGAGAAGCTCAGTCATCCGGGAGGGACTCGGAGTAGAGCCGCTGCTTCTCCACATCGAGAGGAGCCAGTTGAGGTGGCTCGGGCATCTGGTTAGGATGCCTCCTGGACGCCTCCCTGGTGAGGTGTTCCGGGCATGTCCCACCGGGAGGAGACCCAGAGGAAGACCCAGGACACGCTGGAGGGACTATGTTTCTCGGCTGGCCTGGGAACGCCTTGGGATTCCCCCAGAGGAGCTGCTCCAAGTGGCTGGGGAGAGGGAAGTCTGGGCCTCCCTACTTAGGCTGCTACCCCCGCGACCCGACCCCGGATAAGCGGAAGAAAATGGATGGATGGAAGAAGCTTCATATGTGGTTTTGCGAGATGACGGCGCCGCTTTGTTTGACGCACGCGCGGGTTTGCGACACATACTTTACGTTGTTAAACTCGAGAGCAACAGAGCCGCAGGCGCATGCAGCCGGTGTCTCAACAAGGAGAAAACAGCTGCACAGGCAGCCCAAGAAGAATAACTTTTACCAAAAAGAGGGGGAAGCTCACCTTGTTAGCTTCCATTATTTCGCTCCGCTGAAACTCGGAGACAAAATGGGTCCAGAGGACACGAACCCAGAGTCCAACCGAGTCCGAACTCGGGTCCAGTTAACCAATACAAAACAGACCAGAGACACAACAGAACCGCAATCAAACGCAACGTTTTCTCTTTTCTGTTTCTTGCTTTGTTTACTCAAACTTCAGAGCGGATTTCTTCTTCGTGAGTTTCATTAGCAGCTGTTGTTTTACCGCCACCTGCAGGAAAAATTTGGACCAAAGTAGAAAAGGAGTTGTTTGTTTGTTTGTTTGTTAGTTTATTCATTTTATAATATGAAATACAACAATTAACGTATTCATAATAGAAAAAAATAAAATGAAATGAAAGGTAGCAGATGAAGAATAAATCTTATTAAATCTGCTCCTTATTCATCTAATAACAGTTCAAACAATATTTTCTATAATAACAAAATAAGTAAATAACTCAGTCAATTTTCAATTCACATATATCACACATTAAATTAGATTCATTTATATTTTTTTAGCAATTCATTTTTTACCAGTTTCTTAAATACAAGGAATGATTTGGCTTCCTTAACATTTGTCATTTGGCATTAAGTCATTCCATAATCGTACTCCTTGAATTAAGGTAGATCTTAGGTAGATCTAGTTTCTACTTTGGTCCAAATTTCCTTGTTCTTTTTGTTCACATTCTTATAATTGTAACTATCTGTAGTAAAATAATAAAATAAAAAAACTTTGGTCCAAATTTTTCCTGTACACACACACATCGTGTTGTATATATCGTGATATATATCGTTATCGTGATATAAAAAAGTCCATATCGTGATATATGATTTTTTCCATATCGCCCAGCCCTAACAGCACAGCACCCCTTTGAAAACAATCGCTATGAAGGGAGGGGGCTGCCACCCCCCCTCCCTCGCGGTGCACGGGGTGTCAGATCAGAACAATGAACCCCAGCAGTATGTTCCGGGACTGTCTGCAACAGACAGACCTCGCGGCGTCCGCAAGCAGGTAAACCAGCTCACACAAGGCCGAATGAGGGGGGTCACACACTCATCCCCCTGCACCGCTGGAACTCAGGGGGCTGAGAATACACAAATTCCCCAAGCTCGCAGCACGTCCGCATGCCCGGAGGGCGTGCCGACTGAACACGGTGACCATGACGTCGTACTGTCATGGCCCCCAACTGCATTTCAGCGGATGACCGCTCTGAGCCACGGGGGCGCTGCAACCGAAGTCTGCGAGCCCGAGCCGTGCACACATGCTGACAGAGGAGACAACAATAATGCTACAGAAGTTGTAAATAAATGTTGTTACAACGCAAGAAATGCACCTGGGCCGACTCAGATAATTCTTCCTTGTGCCCGAGAAAGCCTGGACCTAGTGAAATCGTCCAGGTTTGTAGGTGCTGAGCAGAAAAATAATAATTGTACAGCCTTAGGCCCTCAAACTGGAACTGGCTTTCCAACCTGTAAAACCAGAAGGCCGTACACGACCAGTGGACCTGCAATGTGTGACCAAGCTCTGCGCACTAGCCCAACTGTGCCTTTAAATAATGTCTCCTCATCAGAAGGTTTTCAGTTCCGTCATAATATTGCAGAAAAGCACCTTAATTACCGTATTTCTGGGCGTATGGGTCACCACCCCCTTGGTCAAAACGCGTCCTTAGGGGAAGCGTGCCTGATACAGCTCCCTGGAATCAAAAGCCAGCTCCAGAGCAGTGGTGGAGCCGGAGGCTTGTGAACCAGATCCAGCCACGGAGCGGCCTGGAATCCGGAGGTCTGTTCGCATACAAAACCTGCACGCCCTACGTCCCGTGCCTCTCACTAAACGAAGCAAAAACAGACGTTCTGGCCCACGGCTGACCAGCAGAGGCAATGCATTGCACCTCTCCCCCAGCACCCCCAGTTCGGGTGACGCGGGAGCACACATACAGGAGGGACCCCTCCCTAATATTGTTGGCCCCCAGGAGGCCACAGGGCCCATGGCCCTCGGAGGTGTACTTAATTCTGATACACGGACAACTGCTCCCTTTCAGGGGCCTGCTGTCTCACCACACAAACAGCCTCTCTACTTACGCACAGGACTGTGGCAAATTTCAGCTTGGTTGCTGAGAGGAACAAACTGATGGCCTCAGGCCTCCCCAGCAATGTGGTAAACACGATCCAGGGAGCGAGAGCAATGTCAACACAGACTCTCTATGCTCGTAAATGGTGTGTTTTTGAAGCTTGGTGCATGGAAAGGAATATTGTCCCTTATTCCTGTGACCTGGTCCAGCTTCTTACCTTTCTACAGGACCTGCTGGAGAAAGGCCGCACTTTTTCTACAATTAAGGTGTTTTTATCAGCCATCTCGGCATGCCACGAAGGCTGGGGGGAAAGACACCTGGTGCACACCCTCTCATGATACGGTTCATGAAGGGCGTATTGAGGAAGAAACCCCCCAGCAGGACTTTGACCCCTGATTGGGACCTCCAATTAGTCCTGAATGCTCTCTGTGAGCCCCCATTCGAACTTTAAGCAACATTAAGATAGATTTGCTATCTTATAAAACCGCTCTACTCCTGGCTCTTTGCTTAGCTAAACGTGTGGATGACCTCCACGCTCTGTCGGTGCACCAAATGTGTACAGTATTTTCTGGTGTATAGGTCACATGTGTATAGGTCGCATTGTCCAATTATCACCAATAGATTGGAAAAAATCCCTAGATAGGTCGCACTGGTGTATAGGTCGCACCTACATTTAGCTCTGCTGCAAATGTCTGCCACAGGAGCGCACAGCAAGGCTTTAAAGAAGATTAACACTTAAAAACAATTATTGTTTGATAAAAATTATAGCAAATATATGTCTGAGCTAAACTTCTCCTTAATAAATGAACGTAATTGTGAAATAAGCTGGATTAAAAAATTTGTTTCACCGAAAGTGATAACAAGCCATATATAGGTCGCACCTGAGTATAGGTTGCAGGCCTTGAAAAAAAACATAAAAAGGTGCGACCTATACACCGGAAAATACGCTACAAAGTTTGCCCCTGACGGGTCAAAGGTCACCCTACGACCTAACCCTGCATATGTCCCAAAGGTTCTAACTTTGAATCCCAGAAGTCTGGATATTGAACTCTCTTCATTTCCTCCTGCTCTCGTCCTCACTGAGGAACAGAGGAGGCTGAGAGCACTCAGCCCCGTTAGGGCCCTGGGTGCTTACATTGAAAGAACAGCTGATTGGAGGAAAACAAACCCAACTGTTTGTATGTTTTGCCATCACGGCTACTGGTAGGGCCCTGTCAAAGCAGCGCCTCTCACACTGGGTGACTGAGGCCATTAAAAGGGCGTACAGTAGCAAAGGTCAACAGGTGCCCTCTGGGGTACGTGCCCACTCCACTCGAGGCTTGGCCGCCTCGTGGTCACTGTTCAAGGGCGTACCAGTTGCGGATATCTGTGCAGCTGCAAACTGGAGCTCAACGAACATGTTTGCAAAACATTACAGTTTGGTCGTTACTGTGTGTGATGTCGCTCAGGCTGTCCTCTCTAACACACATAGAGAGCGGCCGAGAGATGCCTAAAAGGCAGAAGTTCTCACAAGCATGCATTTTACTGAGCATTTCAAGGGCGTGAATGAATTACGTTCCCATAACAATAGTGTTGCACTGAGTGACCTGACTGATAAAGGGTACTGAAAGTTATGCACCATAACTCATGTTCCCTGAAGGAAGGGAACGAGGTGCAACACAGTTGGCCCTTTTCAATGCTGAAGCTCGGTGAAGTGCACTTGGAGACCGTTTGGATGGGCGCCCGCGTCTTAAGTACCCAGAGGGCGGGGCCTCTGGGGTGACGCTGACGCCCCCTGCCGTAAAGGCGTGAATGTATTCCTTCAGGTTATCGCGCGGGGGCGCAATGCCCATAGCAATAGTGTTGCACTTCGTTCCCTTCCTTCAGGGAACATGAGTTATGGTGCATAACTTTCAGTTTGCATCTCTGCCGGCACACAGATTCAACTTGGGTGCGGTTTCCATGCAACCTTCTTATGCAACTTCTTTCTGCTCAGGTTCTGTACTGACTTGTCAAACTGGTTCTGTTTATTTTCACACACAGACTTGCAGACATTCACAGCTGCAGCTGAGTTCCTGTTTTTAACCATTCAATCTGTTTTTACTGTTACTTGCCTTTTAAGGAATCTAAATGTAATAAAAACTGATTTCATATCCCTAAAAGCCCGCTTTTCCAACACTGCTCAGCTAAAATATATTTACATGGGGTCTGGTGTGACTTGGTGGACAAGCGCCCCTAATGGTCTGCTGAACTTTTGATTTTTTTTTGTTTTGTTTGCAGGCAGCATCTTATTCACAGTTGTTTAGGTGTTTTGAGTATTTGCAGCATTTTTTTCTTTGTTTTCATTTTTGGGTTCTGTGTTTCTTTATCGATTTTCTGTGATTTCAGATTTCTTCTGCTTCTTTTTTTGAGGGGTTGATTATTTTGGAGTTTGCATCACTTATGTGTTTGCTGTGCATATTAACTATTTGCAGCTTGTTTGCACCTGTCACCCACTGTGGAGGCAGGACTCTTCAGCGACTAGTCGTGAAAGACATACCTCTTCTGAGGTAAATTGAACTAGACTTTAATAGAAGCTCTAATAAAAAAGTGAACCATCATCTAGTGGTGAAATATAAAAATCAAAAGTTTGGTAACAAACGTACAAAGAAAAAATATTGCTGAAAGGAATGTACTGTATTATTTTATATGAGATTAAAAAAGACAAAGCAAGGGTTAAGCTAAACAGCTTTCATCTGGTGTGGATTTTCATGTGTGAGTTTAAATGTGACTTCCGTCCAAACCTGCGTTCACAAAGATCACAAGCAAATGCTTTCTGTTCTGTGTGGACTATCATGTGTGAGTTTAAATTTGACTTTAGTCCAAACCTTTGTCCACAAAGATCGCAAGCAAATGCTTTCTGTCCTGTGTGGACTATCATATGTTTGTTTAAATCTGACTTCAGTCCAAACCTGCGTCCACAAAGATCACAAGCAAATGCTTTCTGTCCTGTGTGGACTATCATGTGTGAGTTTAAATCTGACTTTCGTCCAAACCTTTGTCCACAAAGATCACAAGCAAATGCTTTCTGTCCTGTGTGGACTATCATGTGTGTGTTTAAATTTGACTTCTGTCCAAACCTGCGTCCACAAAGATCACAAGCAAATGCTTTCTGTCCTGTGTGGACTATCATGTGTGAGTTTAAATGTGACTTCTGTCCAAACCTGCGTCCACAAAGATCACAAGCAAATGTTTTCTGTCCTGTGTGGACTATCATGTGTGAGTTTAAATGTGACTTCTGTCCAAACCTGCGTCCACAAAGATCACAAGCAAATGTTTTCTGTCCTGTGTGGACTATCATGTGTTTGTTTAAATCTGACTTCAGTCCAAACCTGCGTCCACAAAGATCACAAGCAAATGTTTTCTGTCCTGTGTGGACTCTCATGTGTGAGTTCAAGTTTGACTTCCGTCCAAACCTGCGTCCACAAAGATCACAAACAAATGGTTTCTGTCCTGTGTGGACTATCATGTGTGTGTTTAAATTTGACTTCTGGGTAAACCTGCGTCTACAAATATCACAAGCAAATGCTTTCTGTCCTGTGTGGACTATCATGTGTGTGTTTAAATCTGCCTTCAGTCCAAACCTGCGTTCACAAAGATCACAAGCAAATGCTTTCTGTCCTGTGTGGACTATCATGTGTGTGTTTAAATTTGACTTCTGTCCAAACCTGCGTCCACAAAGATCACAAGCAAATGCTTTCTGTCCTGTGTGGACTATCATGTGTGAGTTTAAAGTTGACTTTTGTCCAAACCTGTGTCCACAAAGATCACAAGCAAAAGTTTTCTGTCCTTTGTGGACTAGCATGTGTTTCTTTAGATTACCATTTTGGTTAAATATTTTTCCACAGTCTTTACAACTAAATGAGTTCTGTCTTGACTGTTTTTTCTTGATTGAGCCTCCAGTTTTCTTCACTTTTAAACGTTCCTCGATAACCAAACAACTTGAAGACGTCACTGACTGACTTATCTTGTGAAATTGTTTCCCATGCTCAGTGAAGCTGCAAGATTTGTTGACAGTGTTTATGCCTGACTCAGGAGCTCTGCTCTCCTCCTTTATGTTGAGGGTCTCTGGATCCTGTTGGTCCACACCAAGCATCCATACGTCTTTAATCAGCACCTTCTGCTGAACATCTGCAGGGACCACTGAAAACATGAACATCAGACACAATTATAACTTTGTGGTGGTGCTTGAAAGTTTGTGAAGCCCTTAAAAACTTTCTAAATTTCTGCATAAAAATGACCTAAAACATACAAGTCATAAAAGTAGATAAAGAAAACCAAGTTAAACAAATGAGAAACATTTTTTATACTTGGTCATTTATTTATCGAGGAAAATTATCTAATATTACATGATTTCTCCTGAGATTTGTCAAGCTGTTTGATTAATAATGCAATACTGTATTTTCCTCCCTATATGTCACAGTTTTTTTGCATAATTTACATGCCCTGCGACTTATCCACAGTATTCCTGACATGGCGCCATTACCCATAATCCATGGCGGAAGCCAGTTTTTTTTTTTTACTTGCGCTATCGTTTACAGTTGCAGAAGATGGCAAAAAAAACCAGACTAGAGCTACCAGAGCTAAGTATATTGATACTCTTGACCAAGGCGCAAGAGCTAGATATCTGCAAAAAATAGCAGTGGTCGGAGTTGACCCCTATGAGTTGGAGAAAGAAATCATGTCAGACGAAGCGGACAAGTTACTAAGAAGTTTCTCTGATATTGTCAATTATTTAATGACTACGAGGTGTGCCTACAACGGAGGAGCTTCGCAGCTTTAAGTCCATGGATGCTTATAACCAGAAACAGATTTGTGAAGGACGTCCAAATCTTCATGTTAATGACAGTGATGGTGACTGGTAGAGTACAAGTGATTAAAATAATGTACATGTAGATGTCCCTCATAGCTACAGAAGCTAAGCTCATCTTTGCTACAGTAAACATCGCTCTTATTTACTGCGTGTTAAGCTGACGTAGCTTGTGCTACAGTAAATATCAGCAATTTTTAACATAAAGATTAGCTTAGCTAAAGTAACTTGTGCCACTCAAATAATAAATCAGTCTCTACAATCTGGTCATGTTCCTCTGCCTCTAAAAACAGCCATCATTAGGCCTCTTCTGAAAAAAATCTAATTTGGATCCCGACATTTTTTCTAATTACCGCCCAATTTCACACCTCCCTTTTCTGTCTAAAGTGCTGGAAAAAGCTGTTGCTGCTCAGCTGCAGGATCACCTACAACAACACTCCCTGTATGAGAAGTTCCAGTCTGGATTCAGGGCAGCTCACAGTACAGAGACTGCATTGCTGAGAGTTACCAATGATGTCCTCTTGGCTGCTGACACTGGCTCTCCCTCCATCCTTGTCCTCCTTGACCTCACTGCAGCCTTCGACACTGTGGACCATAGTATCCTCCTCCACCGTCTTCATGTGGAGGTCGGTCTCTGCGACACCGTCCTGGACTGGTTCAAATCTTTCCTCTCCAATAGGCTGGAATGTGTTAGTCTTGGCAACGCCACGTCCCAGACAGTCTGTGTCTCCTGTGGTGTCCCTCAGGGGTCGGTTCTGGGGCCCCTGCTGTTTTCCCTTTACATGCTGCCTTTAGGTCAAATTATTAATCAGTTCAACATTTCTTTTCACTGTTATGCCGACGATACACAGCTCTACATCAGGACTGGAGCATCCTCATCTTCCACCTTGTCATCTCCATCTTCACTCACTGCCCTCTCTGCCTGCCTGGAGGCAATTAGGGAATGGATGAATCAGAACTTTCTTCAATTAAACTGCTCCAAGACTGAGGCCATACTGATTGGCACCCCTCACCAGGTACAAACATCTCCTATAACAAGACTTTCCTTTTCTGGACAAGACATCCCCCTCTCCACCTCTGTTACTAATCTTGGAATAAAAATGGACTCCAATCTTACATTTGAAAATCACATTAAGCATCTGTTTAAAACTTGCTTCTTCCATCTTCGAAACATCTCCAGACTTCGCCCATCCCTATCTTTTTCCGATGCTGAGAAGCTCGTCCATGCTTTTGTCTCCTCCAGGCTCGACTACTGCAACTCCCTGTTTATTGGAATCCCTGGCAAAAACCTTCAGAAACTTCAATATATTCAAAACAGTGCAGCAAGGATCTTGTTGAGAGTTCGTAAATTTGAACATATTACGCCCATTCTCCATAACCTTCATTGGCTTCCTGTCGCCTACAGAATTCAGTACAAAACTGCTCTCATTACACATCAATGCTTACACGGAACTTCACCAGATTATCTGAAGGATATTCTTATTCCATACTCATCCACCCGTTCGCTGCGGTCACAGAACAGTAATCTCCTTCACATTCCGAGAACCAAATTAAGGACCATGGGTGACCGGGCTTTCAGTGTGGCTGCCCCCCGCCTGTGGAACTCTCTTCCTGACTGTCTGAGAGCCCCACAGTCTGTGGTTGACTTTAAGAGCGGCTTGAAGACCTTTCTTTTCAACCGAGCATACTCTACCTCCTCATGATTCTACTTTTGATCTTAGCTGATACTGTTATTGATTTTAATTGTTTTATTATTTGTTTTATTGACATTTAATTCTGTTGCACCTTGTAGCACTTTGAGATTTTCATTAATGAAAAGTGCGTTATAAATTGAATTCATTATTATTATTATTATTACAGTAAATATCAGCGATGTTTACTTTAGTAAAAGCTACATTAGCTAAGCTAATCTTTGCTACGTTAAAGATCATTGTAAATATCAACAAGCTACTTCAGCTTACCTGATGTAGCTTGTACTACAGTAAAGATCGCTGATATTTCTCACATTACTACATTATTTATTTAGCCTATGACTGCCTTTCATACTTAAATTAGTGTTAACAAAATAAATTATTTGTAATTATTGCTCAGTCATAGTATAGTATTTAACGTTTTACAGTAAATGTCACTGATATAATTTATTTTCCACTATGACTGCCTTTGTTAATAAAGTTAGTGGTGAAAAGTTGCAATTTGGTAACTCCTTTTAATCCATTGGTTAAAATGTTTTTTAAACCCTGAAACGAGAACAACATTTTAATTGTTTTCGTCCTTTGTGTTGTATTTCTGTGTAAGGTACTGAGAGTCCCAGGAGATGGATGAAACTCCACTTCATCAAGAGATGGATGAAACTCCACTTCATCCATAGATGGATGAAACTTCACTTTGTCCAGAAGTTGTGTGCAGTCGTGCACCAAAGCAACAAATGAGTGAAAATATAATTTTCTATAAATGAATCTGCTTTTCAAGTACATTTGGTGTTGCTGTGAAACATGCATTCCTAAATGTACATGTGCTTACCTTTAGTTTGAATAAAACAGTTGCACCAAGTTTCACCTTCTTTATTTCAATAATTAAGATACGCTGTTTAAAGGTTCAGTATGCAGTTTCTGTAGAACTGCAGAACTTAGAAATATTTTCAACAGGCAAAGCATTCTGATCCCTCCCCCTCAGAGCCATATGTGGCTCTGCCCCCTTGTGGTCTGTTGAATTTCAAATTCAAGCTCTGTTTTTATTGGCTGATTCAAATTCAAGCTCTGTTTTTATTGGCTGGTTACAAACTCTGTTTTTATTGGCTGGAAAATGGTGGGTCACCTTTTCTTTTTAGAAATGCTTATTTACCACCTGGAGAAGCAAGGGGACAATATTTTTTTTTTTTTTTTTCAGAGATTACCTGGCTAACATCAGTCTGTCAGGAGGTAGTGACAGAGTGAAGAAATATGTTCATAAAAAAAGCTACATACTGAAGCTTTAATGTCCAATAATGAGAAGTAGTTTCATTGTGATGTCACCTCTACTAGACGTTATTCTACTGCACATAAATAAAACCTAGATGTAGTGATTGTTCTTTGGCAACTTACCAGTTTAGTGTTTTATTGACATGTACAAAACATAAAAACATGCATGTTGCTGTATGGTTCCTCCTCTAGGAGGAGACTGATAAAGTTGAGAGTAAAAGCTAAAATTATAAATTCAAAACAGTTGAAACTGAATACAATATGAGAACTGTGGGTGATTTTATGTATTTTAATGAGAATGATTTGGCTACAGAATAAATACCAGATCAAAAACAATCTTCAACAAGGAATGATGGAGACCAGTGCAGTTTCTGATTTTAAACAAATGAACAGATTCCTCGTCATGTGGGACCGCCTGATTGGAGCAGCCAACCCCTCAGGAATCCAAGACTGGACCCAGGCCTAGGATCTAAGACTGGACCCAGGTATAGGATCTTTTCTTTGGATGGAACTCGGCCCTTCACTTGTAGGGGTGGGCGATATGGCTCAAAAATTATATCGTGATATTTCAGAGTATTATCACGATAACGATAAATTTCGTGATATAACCCCCCAAAAAAATAAAAATAAAATCAAATGTATTTATTTGACAAAATTAACTTAACATGTTGCTTTGCAGTATTATATAAAATTTTAAAAAACAACAAGGGTAATTTTACTGAAATTACTTTATTTAGTAAAGTATTTAGTCTCCAAGTAAAACTACACCTGCACTTTAGTTTTTGTGGTGTTTTTTTTTTATCTATATTTTGTGCAGACTTTTTCAATCTAAATAACAGATCATTTTTAAAGTGCAGGTGTAGTTTCATAAAACAACTAGCCTAAATAAAATTAAGCTTAAGATTTTTTGAGCATAAATGAAACATACAACAAATTATATGTTGCCTTTAAATGAGCTGTAACTTCTACAAGTTGATCAGCTGACCTTCATGTTTCAGCTTCATCTGTTCATGCAAGGACGTGTCATTCCTCTGATTCATTTTTTTAACTGATCTGTTTCTGATGGAGTGACTGTGGAGCCGCGCGTGTTTGTAACACAATTTACAGCGGGGACACGCAGCGAAAAACACGCACGCAGTACCGCGGCTACTCAGAGCGGAGCGGGGCGGGGGAGGGGAACAGCTGTCTGTGCCTGCAGAGCAGGGGGAGAGAAGCTGAGACGTGCGCGCGTTGTTAACATTTTAGCAGTAACTAATTAGCGTTTTACACCAGTGCAGACTGGTAGAGGGGAGGTGCGCAGTTGTTTAAAGCGCTCGGGTGTTAAGGGGCGGGGCGCCCTGACGTATTACGTCATGAAATTAGCATATCATGATATAAGTTTTTTGCCCGGGCAAGCTTTTTATACCGGTATTACCGGTAACGATATGATATGGCCCAGCCCTATTCACTTGTATGTGCCTTAAAAAAACAGATTAGTAAACATTGTCATGTTTGCATCACAAAGTCTAAAATAAGACTCCAAGTTAGCTACTCAAAGTAGAAAAAATTAATACAGTTGCTCCTAACATGCTAGCCTGGTCTGGGATGACTGAAGGTGAATCTACAGTGCACTCTGAATAACGCAAAAATACAAAATCAACTCTACACTCATGTAAGCTCTGTTAGCATAACAGAACCTGTAAAGTGTCACTTACAGTAGCTTATGAAGGTGAAGATTCTCAGTCATCCAGGACATGATAAAATAAAAAATAAAAAAGGTGTTCAATACAGAAATAACTGGACTTTATTTGTAACAGAAGACGCTTAGCTTCTCATCTGAGAATTGAGAAAGCTCCTCGGATGATAAGCAAAACGTCTTCTGTTACAAATAAAGTCCAGTTGTTTTTGTATTGAACGCCTTTTTTTAATGTCACTTAGCTTATTACGTTTTAAGAAGGAATTTTCTAACGCCAAATTTACACTACATGCGTTCTGGCTCCGCCCTGCTCCGCAGGTCGCTGCTGAGCGTTTCAAGTCCAGTTTACACTACCTCCGCTCCGGTCCGCCTGGATGCGCCGCTCCGAGACGCATGCGCGGGAATTGCGAGATCGCGCGATAAATCAAGTGATAAATAAGTAAGTCAGAACAAAACAATTCATTCGGTGGAAGAAGGAGAACAACAGTAGAGACTGCTGCCTTGATCTTCTCTCGTAAATGAGCGACAGGACATGGTTTGAGCAACAGGAAGTGATGTATTACATTTCAGAATAAAATACTTTTTTATTTATTTATTTCTTGTATTGCGTTTGTAGGCGTAGTCATAAATGATAGTTTGACAGCATTTTTGTACAAATAAATCCGTATAGAGCTAGGATTAGTCCGCCCGTGGTGATTTTATTTTGTAAATACGGATGTTGTGCTCGTTCCTTTTCCTGTTGGTGCGACGTAATCTTCAAAAGTTGACTCCGGCACAGCTCCGGCGTCCGGCAGAAATAGGATCAATTCTAATTTTGACGGACTGCCGTCCGCTCGCCGCCGCCGTGCGGAGCCAGTGTAAACTCTCTCATTGATTATAATGGGTGCGTATTTGCTGCGGAGGTCGGACCGGAGCGGGGCGGAGCCGGAACGCATGTAGTGTAAATTTGGCGTAATTCCACACTCTTACACACATGCAACATCATAAATGTCAATAGTGCTGTTTTAGGGTGGCTTTAGCACCCTGAAATGTTTCTAAGCGCCATCAAATTATTTTATAATATCAAAATATTGTGATTAGATTTTACTTTTTCATTCTTAAAAAAAATTACCGATTTACCGATCGATCTACGTTCCTACCCTCATCTATGGTCATGAGCTTTGGGTTGTGACCGAAAGAACGAGATCTCGGATACAAGCGGCTGAAATGAGTTTTCTCCGCAGGGTGTCTGGACTCTCCCTTAGAGATAGGGTGAGAAGCTCAGTCATCCGGGAGGGACTCGGAGTAGAGCCGCTGCTTCTCCACATCGAGAGGAGCCAGTTGAGGTGGCTCGGGCATCTGGTTAGGATGCCTCCTGGACGCCTCCCTGGTGAGGTGTTCCGGGCATGTCCCACCGGGAGGAGACCCAGAGGAAGACCCAGGATACGCTGGAGGGACTATGTTTCTCGGCTGGCCTGGGAACGCCTTGGGATTCCCCCAGAGGAGCTGCTCCAAGTGGCTGGGGAGAGGGAAGTCTGGGCCTCCCTACTTAGGCTGCTACCCCCGCGACCCGACCCCGGATAAGCGGACGAAAATGGATGGATGGATTCTTAAAAAAAAATCTGTTGGAGCTAGGTAGCATTTAAGCTTTTAATTTTTAACAAGAGTTTAAATGGAGGTTTTCTTTCAGCTGCGTCCGTTTTAAATAACCTGTCTCTAATAACTCAGCATATTCTTTATTAACACAATCCCCACTTTTACAGCCCTGGATGCTCATCTCCCCCCATGTTTTGTTTGAATGTTTTGCCTGTATTTGGCAAGCCAGATAGCACTGGGTAAATAAAGGTTCAAAATAAAATATTAACATGCAACCTCCTAACAACAAATGGTGGTTACGTATTGTAACCCCAGATTCTATGAATATAAGCGTAGCCCTTTAGCTTTCGCTATTGGATAATTCCCTTGGTGCGCAACGCCCACTGAAAACCATTAGTCCACGACCACCTGCTAGGTGGGCCCCGCCCCATGTCTATTTAATATGCTGACATGAGATAAACGGCTCCCAAATAGCTTTTCATTCAGCCATTTAGGAGCCAGTGAGGCCCAAAGCCTAAAGGGTTACATTGATATTCATATAATCTGGGGTTACAATACGTAACCAACGTTCTATTTCATATAAGCTATGCCCTTTAGGAGCTTTCGCTATTGGATAAAGGGCGGAGCAGGATATGGTCTATGCCTCACTGGGTCCATTCAGACACCAGCATGAAGCACCTGCTCACACCATTCATCTCATTACTCAGCCTCCTTCATGCGTAATTACACACTCCGTGAGTCATGGCGCATCAGAGGAGGACTGGGAACAAAAGAAACAGGCCTGAAGACCTGCACTGCAGGCTGAACAGGCACATCATGGCTGCTGAATAACGAGCAGCATGAAAAAAAATTGCTCATTTTTATTGTGTGTGTGGTTGTGCAACAGCGCGCCAGAGGGAACAGGGGGCTCTGGCGGGCGAACCAGAAAACTGAGGGAACAGAGTTGTTACTGAAAAATTGTGAACAGAACAAGTCAATACTTTATTTATGAACAATCAGAAACAGTGATCATGAACTGTGACTGATAATAAATAAATTAAAAAAACACATCAAGCCTGCCTGCAAGCAGACGTGAGCCCAGAATAAAAGGCTCCATGAGGGATTCAAATTCACTCTGATAAAACTCTGAGAACAGAGTGGGTCATGGAGAACTCCGATACATCACGCAGATAAAAACGTATGAAAGAACATGGGGAGGACCAAGCTGCAGCAGAGCAGATGTCATCGACGGACATTCCTCCATGCAGAGCTGCTGAGGACAAGATGGACCTCATGGAATGTGCACTCAGGATCTGCGGGGGTTCTGTCCCAGAGGTCCTATAAGCCTCTGAAATAGCATCACACAGCCAGTGAGAAAGACGCTGAGGACAGGGCGAGTCCACTCGAGCTGTCCCTGTAATAGACAAACAGACGCTGTGAATGACGTAACGTGGCTGTGCGTATAACATAACATGAGAGCGCACGGACAGGGCGGAGTAAGGGAGACTTGGCTTCTTCCTCCGACCCGTGTGGAGGAGGGTGAAAACCATTCAAATTGATCGTCCTTGATTTGAAAGAACTGGTTATGCATGAAGGCAGGATTAGGCCTTAATGTGGCTGAGCTGCCATCAGGTTGAATTTTCAAACATGAGGGAGCAACAGAGAGAGCGCACAGATCACTCACTCTCTTAGCAGATGTGAGTGCTAGCAACAGAGCAGTTTTAAGAGACAGAAATTTAAGTGGCACATCGGATGAAGGCTCAAACGGAGCTTTAATTAATGCGCGTAAACACTATGTCAGATCCCATTGAGGAGCTAGTGGGCGTGTCACAGGCCCGTGCCGGCGCACGCCTTCTCAGAAAACGTTTCATCACAGGGTGATTAAAAACCGTTCCGTCACCAAAACCTTCGTGACAGGAGGATATAGCTGTAGCATACACTTTTATGGTACTGAAAGCTAAATTTCTGTCTCTTGCTATAGGAAAAAAAGCATGCACCCCATTTGACATGACATAGTATCTACGCCTTTTTCTGTGCACCAGCGCTGAAAAGCTGCCCATTTAGATGCATAGAGCGTTGTTGTAGACGTAGCTTGTGTGTCTTGGATCGTTTGAACAACATCTGGAACAGGAGGGAACGCATATAACAACTTCTTCGGCCACGAGCTGTGCGCAAAAGCGTCCACTCCCAGGGGAGGGTTGACTTGTGGGCTCAGTGAGAAACACAGCGGACACTGTGCATTCTCTCGTGACGCAAACAGATCCACCGCCGCACGGCCGAATCTGGTCCAGATCTAAGCGACCAGTTCGGGGTGGAGGGACCAGTCTCCGTGACGTGGACCGCCTCTCGACATTATATTCGCCCCTCTGTTTAGAACACCGGGAATGTACACCGCTCTCAAAGAGAGCAGGTGCCGGTGAGCCCAGAGCAAAAGCTGCCTCGCCACACGTAGCAGCTGAGCTGAATGAACACCGCCCTCACGGTTGATGTACGATGCTGCCACTTTGTTGTCTGTGTGTATCAGTACATGTTGATTTTGCAGCAAAGGTGCAAAATGTTGAACAACTTTGAAAACTGTGAGCAATTCTAACACATTTATGTGATAATGTGTGTGATCTGGCCACCGTGCACTGACAGTCTGAGACAGACATGTGCCTTCCCCCCAACCCGTCAAAGAAGCGTCCGTGAACACAAGGACGTGTGAAGTGGGTCTGTCGATTGAAACTCCTTCCGATAGAGTGAGGGGGTTTCCCCTGTGACGTAAATCGTCTCCCACGGAGTGGGGAACCGAGATCATTCGCCTCTTCTGGCGCATAGGATCTATGCGCAGGCGGGCAAACCAATGCTGGGTCAATCTCATATGGGGTAGGCCCAGCCTCACAATAATGTGGGCAGCCGCCATCATGCCCAGGAGACGCATGATGGACAAAACCGTCACCACTCTTCTGGGTCTGACGTGGTTCAGCTGAGCAGTCAGGTCGTGGGCTCTCTGCTGTGACAGGCGAGCTCTTATCGTGTATAAGTTCAGCTCCACTCCCAGATAGACGATAATCTGAGAAGGGAGGGCGGAGCTTTTGTCCCAATTCACAGAAAACCCCAGGATTAACAGATGGGGATATGCCATTATGCATCTCGCAGATCCAGGGAGGAGAACCAGTCGTTCTGGTGAACGTTTTTCAACAGCTGTAGATTGTCAGCATGTGAAATTGTCTCTCTACGATCGATTTGTTGAATGTGGACAAATCAAGAATGGACCTCATCCCCCTTTTTTATTGGGTACCAGAAAATAACAGGAATAAAACCCTGTGCTTTCTTCCACGTCCGGGACTCTGGAGCTTTCATCTTTCGTCAGAAACTCTTGAATTTCTGACAGGAGGGAGGAGCTTTGCTCCGGGCATGACAGAACTGTCTCCAAAAATCCCTCTGAAAGGAGGGGGGCGGCCTGCAAACTGCAGCGTATAGCCTTGTTAATTAATTTGTTCATCCATTCGTCCAATGAACAGACTCTGTGCCACTCTGCGTGACGCTCGGAGAGTGGGTGTGCGTGTTCCTGTCTTGCCGTGGATACCATGGACGTTAACTACTTCAGGGCCCCTACCACCGTTAACCGGTTGGGTGTAACCCAAGGGGGGCCCTGGTTGAGAAGGCCGTATGAACACCCCTGCGCTATGTTCAGGCTGCGTGTGTGAGAAACATGCGCTGGAGGGAGGCATTGCCGCTTCTGGGAGCGGCACATCGTTCCAACGGGGCTCGTGTTCATGCTGTGTGACACACTTCCTCCTGCTGCGCTCAGGCTGTAGGCGCGCGTCAACGCTGAGGCGAGCCGGCATGCGCTGAACGGAGGCAGCGGCTCATATGTGGGTGACGTG
>JBBPBX010007731.1:28477-57805 GCA_038048925.1 Garcialebias charrua | reverse complement strand
ATATATAGATAGATAGATAGATAGATAGATAGATAGATAGATAGATAGATAGATAGATAGATAGATAGATAGATAGATAGATAGATAGATAGATAGATATTATATAGATAGATAGATAGATATTATATACCTTGTAGATAGATAGATAGATATTATATAGATAGATAGATAGATATTATATAGATAGATAGATAGATATTATATAGATAGATAGATAGATATTATATAGATAGATATACATATATATAGATAGATATACATATATATAGATAGATATAGATAGATAGATATTACTACGTTGTACCTTGACATACTTATTCATTCAAATTCATCCTGTTTGCACCAGTATATTCTACCATGTTGTTGTTCAATATCTTTCTCTTTAAGACGCTGTAAATATTATAATTACTTTTTCACTTTTTGGTACTTTATTTTTGTACCCTTATTTTATGCTTTATTATTTCTTATTTGTTTGTTCTTTGATTTTTTTTTTTTTTTTTTTTTTTTTGTGGTTCATATTGGTTCTTATCCTAAGCATTTCATTTTACAGTTTACCCTGTGTTAACCTTGCATATGACAAATAAACACAACTTGAACTTAAAGAGGTACTCAACCCACTGTGAAACGGTAGCTCCGCCCCAGACCAGATTCAAAACCCCCATGAAAATGGGAGTGTCGAAAGACAAGGAGGGGAGGAGGTGGGTGGTTGTGCTGCGTTCACGCCCCCTCTAGCAACAAACTAAAACAAACTAAAACTCTAGCAAACCACTTACAGCAAGCAACAACAAAGAATAAATATGTAGATGTATTTATCTATTCCCACCTGATCTATCCAAAACAAAAGGCTTTAGGGAAAAAAATGAAAATAATTCTACAAGGTATGCCATGACCGGGGATCGAAACTGGGTCTGTCGGATCCCAAATCCGCTCTTACACCACTGCCCAGTCTTGGCATTCATGCATTACTCGTCCATCGCACAATAAGAAAGCAAATACAACCAAATAGTTTCGACGAAGTGGAAAGTATTCATACAATACATAAGTTAAAATACACAAATAACTAGTGCCATTCCGAAAACTATAATATGCTTTGCTGCAGAGCTGTTCCGGAGTGCATACCACTTCCATATAAGGTATGAACTGCAGCGAGGACCTTCTCATTTCTGCAGGGGATTGGCTCTGCTTGAACCACTTTTGTGACATCAGAGTGTACAAGACACGTCAGAGTGAACAGTCCTTGACCAACAAGAAAATTAAGGTGCAATTCCTCTGTTCAACCCATAGGGTTACCGTAAACACGTTTTTAGACCAAATATTGTCGATTTAAACTAATACGCACAAATATGTGAAGATTAACACAGACATGGTGCTATACAACATTTTAGACACATTTTAGGGAGTTTATCAGATAAAAAAAGTTAATTTGGAGTTTAGTTCCTCTTTAAACTAACAAATACTTTGTCAAAAAAGCCAGTTTACAGAGAGTATGTCTTGATTTTCTAAAGAGTATTGTGGAGACGTATGTTGTAACAAGCATTCTGACTATTCAACAAGAATAAGCCTGAAAAAAAAAAGTTACAGATTATCTGTCTTCAAGAAAATGTATTTTCCAATTCACCACATGGCCCTTTGATTGCTTTATGTATCTTGATTTGGCCTTCTAAAAAATAAAAAAAGGTTTACCACTTCTGATTTTAACTGTTTGCTGTAGGTGTTGTGCTGATTAATTCCTTTGGACACAATTTACACATGACTATGTTCCAGTTCTGTAGTCTACGTGATATGCGAGTATACAACATATAACCACTTGAGAAAGCTCCTCGGATGAAGAGTGAAACGTCTTCTGTTACAAATAAAGTCCAGTTGTTTCTGTTTTGAATGTTTTTTGATTTTATCATGGCCTGGATGACTGAGAATCTTCACCAGCAAACCACAAGAAATGCTTGGGAATTTCCACATAACCAATTAAGAATGCCCAGTGATACGTAATATTCCCTCTATGTGGTGCAGTTAGGGCAACAAATACCGAAGCAAAATATCTACTTATCTCCCGCTTTATAATAAACTTTTGTAATAAACTGTCAGCCCTAGTGCAGCTTTCTCTACAATATGTCTGTATGCAGTGCATTTGCAAGCAGAGTGGAGGATGGATGCATCCCCACCCCCCCAGTCAAAACAGACTTTTGTCACGTGATTTGAGATTTGAGTAGCGACAACGAAGTTTACGAGGAGGTAAAATTTTAATTAATAAATAAGCAACTGTGTTATGTGTTGTCATCATTATATGTTCCCATACAATGGTGAAATTGGCTCTCTACATTTAATCCACCGCACCTGGGATACACTCGGTGGGCAGCTATTGGGGATAGGGTGTCCTGTTCAGAGACACCATGAGATGTGTAATGACTGGAGATTGGAGGTTGTCCTGCCTCAACCCCATCTCTGCTCCCAAATTCAACCAATGAAATTTTAATTCATTCATTCAACCTTTATTTATACAGGCTAGCCTCATTAGGCGTGTTTCCATCAAGGTTTCTAGGTGCGCATTATGAAGCATCGCATCAGAAAAGCTAAATGGAAACGGCATAATTCGAGTTAACTTCCTCTAAGTCGCTCTAAAGTTTATACGCTCGCTTGAGGTAGTTTTTGGGGAGTCGATTCAGAGCTGAGTCGGCTAAACGACAGATGGAAACAGATTAGCCGACTCAGTTCTGCCGCAGCGAACATTCACGTCACGTGACTGATCAGCTGTTTCCGCTCCGGACAACATGTAACATCGCTAAAACTAGTTGGCATGACAGAATAAATACAACTTGCCCGATAGCAACACATACCTGAAATATTCTCTCCATTTTGCCGAGATGTCTGTTTTCAAACGCTACTTCCTGTTTACTGTGGAAGTGCGTAACGCTGACGTCTGACGTATGGCGCTGACGTGTGACGTAATGACGCTGACGTCTGACGTAGAGACGCTTTGCGTGGCATTGCAGATGCGCTTCAAGCCAGTTTAATGGAAACACTTCTGATCCTCATAATTTTAATTTACATTTTAGCGAAATTTTCTAAAATTCGCTCAAAAATCGAATTTAAATTGGATGGAAACATAGCTATTGAGTCACGGGGACTCATTTACAAGAGGGACCTGTCTCACTCACACCAAACAACCATCCACTCTCACACTCACACCTAGGGTCAATTTAGAGTCACCAATCAGCCTAACAAGCATGTTTTTTGGTCTGTGGGAGGAAACCGGAGTACCCGGAGGAAACCCACGCATGCACGGGGAGAACATGCAAACTCCACCCAGAAAGGCCCCGGACCGGGATTTGAACCGGCAACCTTCTCGCTGAGAGGCAGCAGCTCTACCAGTTGTGCCACCGTGCTGCCCACACAGGCAAACTTTCATTCCAGCCAATCAACATCTTCTGGAGTTTCGGCGCTGACGTGCAAACAAGCTAAGTACAGGTAGTCCCCGATTTACGAGCGCTCTGATCTACGAGGTTCCAAACTTACGAGCTGGCGAATTATTGGAAAAAACGCAAAAAATACTGAGTTTTCCTGTGTTTTTTCACCACAGTTCGTTAGCTAAACATGTGGACACACGTTTCCGATCATTTTTATGCACTCATAAGCAGTTTTTCGATGAAAAACGAGTGTTTGTAGTCGCGCTAGCAAAACCGTTCCAATTTACGAGCGAATTTCCGGATTTACGAGAAGCGTGGCGGCCGTTCCAAATTACGAGATTTCCGGTTTACGAGCGCCTCGTTGTAACGGATCTCGCTCGTAAATCGGGGACTACCTGTAGCTACAAACAACCTTGTCTTCTAGTGCTTTACAAGCTTTATACTGCATATTTCATCACATACCAAGGAATACTATTTGACATTGTGGATTTATCACAGAAGTTTACGATGTCAAACAATGGCTGTAAGTAAGCTAATCCCATGACCTTTAGCTGTTTTTAGCATGCTAAGTGTTAGCAAACAGTAGTGCTAGTGTCTGGATAGGACTAAACAGATTTTGTACAAAGTGTTTAATAGTTCATGTTTAAGTTGTGTTTATTTGTCAAATGCAAGGTTAGCACAAGGTTAACAGTGCAAGGACATGCTCAGGATGACCAGAACTGATTTGACTCACTAAAAAAACAAAGACCATACAAACAAGAAATACTAAGCATGCAATGAGGGTACATAATTAAAATACAAAAAAAGTGATAAAGTAATTATAATATTTACAATTGTACATTTATTGCAATATAAGAATCAGAAAAATTTTGAAATGTTAAATATGCTTAAATATCAAAATAAATAAATGATTACATTGTAATAACTGGTGTACTTTGGTTTCCAAGCACAGTACTGTATATCCACAACAAAAATGTAGACTACACCACTGCTATGTTCGTCTTCACTTCATCAGAATTTTTTAATTTATCATTATTTACGGTTTGGATGAGTTCAGGTACGGCCAAGACGACATATACCATCACTTAGAATTGAACAGTGAAGTATGAATCAAATGTATTATCCAGATCTGGTTCCATTCAAAGAGCCCAAAGTTCCTTTTCTATGTGTGTAAAACCCTATTGTTGTTTTCCAAGGTGGGCGCCAGACCGCCAGGGAGTGCTAAAGCGCTAATCCGCTTATAGCGGACCTAAACAATTTGTCAGCGTTACAGCGGATTGACTAACTTTTATAATTCATAAGTGGATTTGTGCTATTTTTATTTAAAATGCAGTACCGCTAATAACTAATTATCTATCAGTAAAAACAAATGAAATGGGGTAACATTATTTTGTCTTCGGCGCGCTGGCTCTCGTAGCTATCGATAGTAGTATCGATCCAACCCATGATGCACGTTGGCTTCAAACTATGGAATGGATTTCCTGAACGGAGGCGTGTCTCATGAACCCAGAGTAACAAGACCTGCCTCACATTCAGGAAATCCAGTTCATAGTTTGCAGGCAGCTACAAGCGTGAGGACTAACTGAGTACTCTGTTGGGCTTGTTTTGGCATCGTTTTGAAAGAGCGGGTCGTTTGTTTATGGATTTTTTTCATGGAGCTGGTCACAATTGGTTATGGATTGTTTTCATGGAGCTGGACGCTTGTTTCTGTCGCAAGTTCTGACAACACTGGTGAGTAGCATCTTAGCTAGCAGCTAGCCGACTTTTCATCGTAACATGTGCGTTGTGTGGAAATATTTTACACTCAACACCGCAAGACAACAACGTTCAATGTTTGCAGAGCTATATAAACACATCTGCGTCACATTAAACCGCGGTCAAGTTAGTTTTACGCCGGACATTCCATCGAGCTCAGGGGCTTCAGCGGTGTGTTTTTCTTTTTCATGCCGGGATGGGGGCTCTGATTCCGGGCAACTGTTTCAGCTTCCGCCTGGAGCTCCGTGGCGTCGCATCATATAATACAGCTACAATATAAAGCATGTAAAACACTAAAAACAGGAACATGTCTGTGTTGGTTTATGCCAAGAACTTAGCAGATGTAAAGCTATTTAATATTTTAATTTATTTATTCATTCATTTAAAAGAGACAAAATAAAACAAGTTCATCAAAAATAAAACATTGCAAAAAAAATCTTATATCACCCCATTATTTAAAAGAATATATAAAATAACTTTAAAACAATCACTTAACTCCATATCTGTAAAATTAACTGAATTATAACCATTTCTTAGTTGGCTTATTTCAATTGCCTGCTGCAGCCATCTTCAATTCAAATGTATCCAAAAGTTAATCAGCAGTAAAGAAACAATTTCTTGAAAGATTTTTCAAGATTTGTCCAGAGGGTCATGAGATGTTTTGCTAACAGACGAACACCATTGATTCCAAATAAATAATGTTATAATTTTAAAGAAAGATCTTATGCATTCTAAAAGTCCTTTGCTTATGCTTTGGGAATGAATCTCAGCTACTACCACACCAAATTTTATCTCAATTTTTGTCAAATTGACTGAGTTGTAGTCAATTTTGTGATTTTTAAGTTCAGTTAGCTGTGGCAGCCATCTTGAATTGGATGTACTTTAAAAGTCAACCAGTCGTAGAGAGCCATTCAGTGAATATTTCTTGAACGTTTAATCAAAATCTATTCAGTTGTTCATAAGATATTTTGCTAACAGACAGATGCAGAATACAAACAATTGTTGACTTTTGGAAGCATGTGATAAAAAAAGAGACTGGGTGAAAGTAACTACTTAAAAGTTTTAAGTACCGTATTTTCCGGTGTATAGGTCGCAACTTTTTATGGTTTTTTCAAGGCCTGCGACCTATACTCAGGTGCGACCTATATATGGCTTGTTATCACTTTCGGTGAAACAAATGTTTAAATCCAGCTCATTTCACAATTACGTTGATTTATTAAGGAAAAGTTCAGCTCAGACATATATTTGCTATAATTTTCATCAAACAAATAATTGTTTTTAAGTGTTAATCTTCTTAAAAGCTAACCACTAGACTGAGGAACAGCTTCTACCCTGAGGCTGTTAGACTCATGAATAAATAAAAATAAAATTAAAATAAACACTGCAAAATATCACATCATGGTGATGCTGATATGTTTTCTTGTTGCTGTGTTCATCTGTGACCATCTGTGACCATCTGCTCATACAAACTCATGTTCGTGCTGCTGTTTATTCCCACTATATTAGGCTTAGTGTATTACTAGTTGATGTTTTTCTTAGTTAGTTCTCGATGTTATTACTGTTTTTCTCTTTCATTTGTTGTTGGATGTAACTGGGACCTCGTGTACATAATCTCGTTTTCATCTCATGTACCACATGCGGTGCAAATGACAATAAAGACTCTCTGACTCTGACTCTGACTCTGACTCTGACTCTGACTCTGACTCTGACTCTGTGTCTGTGGCAGACATTTGCAGCAGAGCTAAACGTAGGTGCGACCTATACACCAGTGCGACCTATCTAGGGATTTTTCCAATCTATTGGTGATAATTGGACAATGCGACCTATACACAGGTGCGACCTATACACCAGAAAATACTGTAGTTACTTACACGTTTTGTGTTAACAGAATTTGCACCGCCAAGAGAAGATTAATGTTCTCTCTACTACAGACAAGTACAGTGCATACACTGAACAATTATCGACCGATCTCTAAACTCTGTATCTTAGCCAAGGTTCAAGAAAAACTGATAAACTCCCAGATCAAAAATTATCTGGACTCATTTAACATCTTACCTCTCCATCAATCTGGTTTCAGGAAAAAACACAGCACAACAACTGCTTCTCTGAAGGTTCTGAATGATGTTGTTGAAGCATTGGATGCTAAGGACTATTGTGCTGCACTTTTCTTAGACCTGTCTAAAGCTTTTGACACTGTGGATCATAACATCCTGTGTCATAAGCTCTCAGAAATCGGTTTCTCTGATCACACCATCGGTTGGTTTTCTAACTATCTTTCCAATCGGAGGCAATGTGTTCAACATAACGGTACTTCTTCCAGCTATTTAACAGTTAAAAATGGTGTACCACAAGGCTCAGTTTTAGGACCCACTCTCTTTACAATCTACATAGCTAATGTAGGTCACTGCATCCCTGATGCGTCCTTACATTTCTATGCTGATGATACAGTTGTTTATTGCAGAGCTAAAACAGTAGCTAAGGCTTTTCAGTTACTGCAATCTGCTTTTGACATCATCCAGTCAGATTTGTTCCGTCTCAAACTTGTCCTAAATGCTGATAAAACAAAAGGGATGTTTTTTTCAAATAGGAAGGCGGTTCCAGCAGATCCTCCTCTGATTTTTTCTTCAAATGGTGTCCCTATTGAGTTTGTTGATTCCTATAAATATCTGGGTATCCTGATTGATTCACATCTCTCTTTTAAACTCCACGTGGAAAACCTAGTGAAGAAACTGAAAGTTAAACTGGGTTTCTTTTTCAGAAACAGATCATGTCTATCACTGAATGTCAGGAAACGCCTTGTGTCTGTGACTTTCCTTCCCTCCATTGATTACGGTGACATTCTCTACATGAATGCTCCTACAAGCACCCTGCGGATGTTGGATGTTGTCTATCATGGTGCACTAAGATTCATAACTGGTTGTGATTATCGTACCCACCACTGCACCCTGTATTCACTGGTTAACTGGACATCATTAACCTCACGCAGACTCTTCCACTGGTACATTTTCATCTTTAAATCACTTCTTGGTCTGCTGCCCTCATACATCTCCTCCTACATGTCTTTGCGTGAGTGCAGCTACAGTGTGCGCTCTCAGGACATGATTACCTGCAGTGTTCCGTCAGTGAGGACTGAACTTGGAAAAAGGGCCTTCTCCTACTCTGCTCTGCTTCATGGAATATCTTACAAAAAGATCTGAAGCTCTCGACCTTGACTTCTCTAAATGGTTTTCAGAATCTGTTGGAATCCTGGCAAAAACCAATGCAGATCTGTTCCTGTCTTTGATTTTATACGTCTACCTTATAATGTTTTGCTAGTTTTTTGATACTTTGTAAAAAAAAAAAAAAAAAAAAACTTTCTTTTTTTTTTTTTTTTTTTTTTTTTTTTTTCTTCTCTCTTTTGTTTTCTATTGTTTATTGTTTGTTTGTTTATTGTTTATTGTTTAAGGAAATTATACCACTGCTGTTCATTGTTCTTTAGTTTTAGCAGGTCGCTTTCGTAAATGAGCCCTTGAGGTTCAAAAGATTTACCTGACTAAATAAAGGTTGAATGAAAAAAAAGTACAGTGCATACAAATATATTAATGCATGTCCAAAAAGGCAACTTGAGTTAAGTAGGTAAAAATATGGCACTGGGTGTAACATAAAAACTAACAGTTGATGTCAATAAAAGAATATGTTTATTTTACAAAGTAGAAAAGAGAAAAAACAAACAGGCAAACACAGGGAAGCTTTGCTTCAGGGTCTCCAAGGCCAAAACAACAAACAAAACACCCCCTTCTAACTATAAAGAAAATATATTACTAGCTAGAAGTAAACTTAAAAATACAAAGGCTGAGCTCCCTAGCTATCCACAAAACAGGTTAGAACAGAAATGGCAGAGAACCCCTACCAGCTTCCCCTGTGAACAGAGAAAAACACAACATTAGTTAGGCACTTAGAAACTTCACCAAAAGTGCTCACAGCAAGATCAGTTAAGTTTAAAACAAACCACACAGACAAGATCACAGCAGATCAAGGCCCAGACAAAAGGGACTTGACACATCTGAGGTGAAGCTCTTTATGGAGCAGCTGACGAGCTGTAACACCAGACACCTGTGGCAGCCAGGTAGACAGCAAGGTAGACCTGAAACACAGGAAAGGATAAGAAAAGGTGTCTCATGAAGAGAGCTCCCCATACTGGAGGTCAGGGACCGTAACAACCGCTAGTTGGCAGTGTAGTGCAAATATTGCATAACTTGCTGCTACCAATTGTCGAATTTAAATAGCGGTTTAGAAATTAGCTTCCCTGAATTTTCATAAGACATTAGTGCTTTTGAAATAGCGGACCTAAATAAATTAATAAGTGCTTTTGAAATTGCGGAACTAATTTTTGGATTAGCGCTGCCCAGCACTGGTTGTTTTATATTCAGGATTATTAAAAGGTCTCCATTTAGAACCCTTTAAATCACAGTCCCCCACATCTATAGATTACTAATCAGACCTGAAAGGGATTATTTTAGTGTGTTAAATATTACGATTATGACAATAGTTTAAACTTATTGAGGAAATATTTTACACTGCACTGCGGACAGAATAAAATTGACCATCTATGTCACCAAAAAGGTGTGTAAAGTACAAAATAATATTTTAAATGCATTTCATTTATATTTGAATGATGGCAAACATCTAAGTGTATAATTAAAATACTTTGTTGTAAATATTTGGCACATTTTAGAAAAAAATCAGGGTAAGAGAAACATGCGGACATGAATGTTGCCCCAAAAAAAGAATCACCCATATACACAATTTGTAACTTTTAACATTAAAAGTTACAAATGTTGTCTTTGGTGCCTGTTTGTTTTCCAAACCTATTAGTGTATGTATAAATGTGTGTGTGAGTTCATATTTATCCACATTAGAACATTTTACATTACCTGAGACAACAAAATCTGTGATATCAATTGGATTTGCCTGTTTAAATAAAGGTTAATAAATAATAAATAAAGATATAGTAAAAAGCATGAAATCCTTGCCTGTGCAAAAGAATAAGGATTATAAACGCTGAGTTCTCCTGCCTGATGTAGTGTCCCATATTTCATGATATTTTTCATGAACCACGTCATTCAGACCAACATTACAGTCTCCTGTTGTTTGATTTATGCCCCTCCAGTCATTTAGGCAGACTAACAAGCTCAAAACGCTGCCCGGCGCTCTGCAGTGAAATGTAGCACACAGCTGTGAGTCCCTCTGTTTTTTTTTTTGTTGTTGTTGTTTCCCTTCAGGTTATTCAGGCTTCCACACTTCCACACACGCACCATCATATTAGTGGCTGCACTCATAACAACAATTTAGTGATTTGAATTCCCCCTGACGCTGCTGTTTTCATTTCACTGCAGTGGCAGAGAAATGCAGCGGGGCCTGCATGTAAAACAGACGTAATTAAAAACAAAAATGTAGCGAGCCCTCTCTGGACAAGCTTCTTCGTTGTCAGGCACTTGATAAATTGCCTTGTTCTGTGTCTATATTCTGCCCCCCTACCCTCCCTGTGGTCTTGTTTTTCCAGGTTTAACGTCCAGCTCAGTGGTTCCCCGGAGCAGCGACACATCCTCTGGTCTCAGAGCTTAGGTGAGCTGGCTGAGCCCGACACCCAGACGCTGTGTCACCTCCACAACAGATGGGCTCTTTATCCAGTGACGCCTGAAATGAAATGGTAAGAGCATGGAAATGTAGTGACGGAGCTGGCACAGGGTGTGGGGGTGGAGGATCTCTAACCATCGCACTGGCTACAAGCATCTGGAGGTGTACACTGGCCTATATTTGGACTTGGTCTCACGGAGAACTGAGCTAACCCAACATGTGCACGTGTGCCGATGTGCAGTCAGGTGCAGGTGGAAGCTCCTTCAGAATGAATTCATCAACACTGGCGTGCGCTTGTGTGTTTGGTGCAGGGATTTCGCACATGTGCAGGCTGCAGTTCTCCAACAGAACGTTTCACTGAGACTTCTGCATCAGCGGAGATGTCCATCGAAGACAAAGCAAAGCTGAACAAGGGTCAACGAGAGCCGTGGATGAAGTGTTTCACTGTTTTCACTTGTCCGCCACCTGCGCCGCTCTTTCGACAACTTTCCCTGATCCTACCCCCCAACACTTCATCAGTGCTGCAGCCCACCCTGCTCCCAGCTTCAGTGGTACATGCCATTAGAAAGCCCATCTCTGCCACAGAGGAGGGGAGCGAGGAGGTGGTCTCTACGTTAGTCCCCCCGTCCAACAGAAGCACATTCACAGATGTCTCTGCACCCATGTCGGCCATCGTGACAGGACGGCCTGCCTCGGCGTGAGTCAACGAGCCACGGACGGAGAAAAGACAGATAGAAGAGGAGTGGAGGAGGAAGGGTGGGAGGGAAAGTGGGAGAAAGAAGCAGCTCTGACGTCTCCCCCACGTTCGCCGGCGTGAGCGAGCGCACGAACAGAGGGAAGACGAGAGCTCAGGTCCAGTCTTTGCTTTCATTTCTTCTTCTTCTTCTTTCCCTCCATCATCCTGTACATGAAGACGTCTCCTAGTCACAGCAGAGGAAACACAAAGGATGCGGTGAACGCTGCCTCTTCATCACTGAAGAGACAAGAAAGAGCAAGAAGGGGACAACACACGGCAGGGACAGAACAGGATTTCTGGAATGAATCGGAGTCCTTCTGCTGCTTGGAATATCGGAATCCCGCTGAAGTCTGACAGCGAGGTAAAGATGATGTCTTCTTTGTGTTCTCTGTACCCAACCGGCTGGTCATGGTTCTCTGCTCATCAGGTTTGGAACAGTGGCTGTTTGGGAGATTGCCATCTTTCCGTCCTCAGGGGTTGCTGTCCCCCGTCTCACTTGGTGGCAGTGAGAGGGAAATAATAAATATGATGATGAATGCATGCAGGCTGTGATGTTGCATGGTGCAGAGAGGCAGCGTAAGCTGGGAGAAGAGTTTAGTGTCAGCTTGATGAAAAGAATCGGTGATAATCCTCCAGAGGAGCGTTTAGGTGCTGAGACAGCAGAAGGACACGGACTGATCTGCTCCTCACTAACCTGCAGAGCAGATGAAATGAGGTACGTCTGTGGTAGTTAAACAAATACACACAGAAGATTGTGTTATGAGGACAAAAATAGGTGTGATGATGATAAAACCAAAGTGTTGAGGAGTAGAAGCGAACATGGTGCATGGTCTGAGGAGCAGCCTGCTTTACTGCTAACACCGTGAGCAGCACAAGTCTACCAGGAAGAAAACAACAACTTGTCCACAGGGCAACACAAAAACATAGGTACTGAAGGGTGAAAGTGAAGGTTGTGTCGGAGTTAAATGTTTAACCTGGAAACCTGCTGTAAAATAGACCAGGTGAAGACTCACCTGATCTGATCACAGAGACACAACAGTCAGTCTGTTTCCATACATTATAGGCTGTTGTTGTAATGTGGGACAATGAGACCAACAGCATCGTGGTGACATGTGATTGAGGTGAAGATGTTTGAATGTGGGTTTGGTTATTGGCCAGTTCTGGATATGTTGTGTTTTCACTTCCTTCATTTTGTACTCAGAAGTTCGTATCTTGTACCCGTGTAGAAGTACTTATAGGTGCACAACAGAAGAACACAGTAAACGGTAACGTCTGGGGAAAACAGGAAGTCAACTGAATTGCTCAGGGGGCCACAGTTACTGAAAGCAAAGAGCTCGGGGGCGGACATCCAGCAGTTATTGTCATAAAGTTTGTTTTCTGGTTTAAAATCTAGTTTAATTTAAACAAAAAACTGTTGGTGGGCCAAATTGATCTCACCCTGAATTGTTGAGCAGCCCTGTTTTAAGGTGCCTTATCTCAGTGTTTTTCAACCTTTTTTGAGCCAAGGCACAGTGTTTTCATTGAAAAAATCACGAGGCATACCACCAACCAAAATTGTAAACAAAGATACTCTGTATCCGCCTATATTAAATCTATAGTCATTCTTATCAAAGTGTCTGGAATAGGAATGAAATAAACAGCTTCTCACCGCATACCAAGCACAACGGATTCGTCGGTGTTGCGTCCCCGGTAAAAGTAAATCCAAACAAAATGTAACTCTCACTGTACTGTCTCAAGCTCACGGTATCTGCCTTCTTCTGATATCCACTTATACTAAGGCCTACATCTGGGTCCGAATTTTGTCCAGGGACTAGATCGGAGTTAGTATTTTTTCTTTTCAAAAACTTTTCCATCACTGTCATAGTCTTGCTAGCAGCTAGCTAGAATGCAATGCTGTCACTGCTACATGTCACGTTCATGCATCACTACTTTTCTTGTTTTAATGTGCAATGCTATGTTCCATACTGTCATCTATCTAGTGATAAGGAAATTACATGATTACGCCGCTAGACACTACTACAGCACAGACATTCGAAAATGGCATATTATTAGATAATTAATTCGTTTAAAAAATATTTTTAGACCAGTTAAATGAAATTGGATAATTTCCGCGGCACACCTGACGATCACTCGCGGCACACTAGTGTGCCACGGCACAGTGGTTGAAAAACACTGCCTTATCTGACATGATGACCTAACCAGCTGCAGGTTAAAACAAATACAGATGAATTAAAAGGTCCGAACTGGACTGAGATGACCCGATCACTCTGCTCCCTGCACGTCCAACAGTCTCAGCCAACTGATACCTGAATGTCATCTCAAAGAACTGTATTCTAAAAAAAAAATTCACAGTAATATCCTTGAGTCGCGCCAAGGAGGTGTTTCCATGTTGAAGGTTCAACCTTAAGTCTGGTGTCCTGTGAGCGCTGACGGGTCTGAAGCTGGTCTCCTGTTCTGCAGAGCTTCTTGTTCCTGAAGATTCAATGAAGAAGAAAAAAATACAGTACATAAAAAGTTATAAAGGAAATACTGTTTTGGTGAACTTAACTGTACTTCTTAAGATGTGCCTCATAACTTCCTGCTATCTGTTTTTATTAAAGTAGCATGCAACTCAAAAGTTTAATTATTATTCACAATATATAGTTCTTCAACATGATCCATATAGACCACTGTTGTGTTAAATGATAAATATCAGCAGCATATTTTTAATATAGTTAGTAAATTATAAGACAATTTTTTCCAAAGTGTTCCAGTGGATGAAATCATCCGTTGAGTCGAGCACAGAGAGAGCAGAGGCAGGCAGCCTTCCACTGTTTATTGTTTACCCTCACATGCATTAGCCTACTATAAAGTGACCAAACAGCAAAATGTCAAATTTACAAAGAATAAATAAACTTGAAGCCACTGCTGGCAGTCCTGAAGGAGGCAATGCTTGATAATAAAATACGAGATAGTGTGCAGAAAAGCAGAAACTTAAGGAAGCTCAGTGGAACGTCCTGCGGAACGTGTGCAGTGAGCTGTCTGGGTTCGCTCCTTCATCGTTCATGTGCCAGATGCAACAAGCTAACCCTGGAAGTCCTGACTGGTTTGGTCTGGTCTGCTGACCCCCATCATGACATCAGGCTTCATGAGCAAAGAAGTTTTGTTGTTTTTTTTTTCTTACAAAAAGCCAAAAAGAAAAGAAGCACAAACCATCAGCTCATGTTCTCTTTGCTTTTTGTTTCAAACAGTTAAACTTCATTTGAACAAGTTTAATAAATCAGATCTAACAACACGAGATGTAGAATGTGAATTAAAACCAGCTTCTTGTCAGTTTGTTTCACTCAACGACACAAAGGTTTGAATTCCAGCTCCAACACCTGAGAGACAACACAACAACACCCGGGACACGATGGACATAAATTAGTCTCAGAAGTAGTCACATTATTACGGTAGTTTTGCAAATGCAAAAACCATTTTTCAAACACGTTTTAAATTAGGAATATTCTGCACATACAGAACGTCAACTACATGTGCACAGATCGCCTGCTTTGCACGGATCAGCTGTCTGTGAATGTGACTTTAGAGACGTTCCCATCGCTCCAGATTCACAATGATAATGCTGCATTCAAGGCTGGTGAAAAGCTGGGATATCTGAGACTTACCACATTAATCAAGACGCAGCTCGCTGCTTCTTGGTTCGTTTTTCGTGAACTCACTCTATTGCGGTTTTTCAAAATAAGAGTGGACATGACACACAACTGGCTGATTGATGGATGAGCCACACGATCGGCATGACATTTTTATTTAAAATAAATTATGTTCAATTATTTTGCACCTGGTGCACCTGTGTGCAGCCCACATTTACAGGGAGAAGCTCCCTCTTGCAGTGTGTCAGATCTCTGCTCTGCAGTGGAGAAGTGGGCGTGGCCAAGAGCGCTAGCTGGTGGCAGAGAGCTGAAATCATAGCATTCTGTACTCTTTTAGAGTGTTAAGAATTTAGAAACATTGGCCCTCATTCACGAAAATGTTCGTATTTTTATCCTAAATTTCTCCTACTTTTGTTCGTACGAAGCGTTCGTACGAACATGCCACGTCAGATTCAACAAAGTCTTCTATCCTCAAGAAAAGTGTGTAAATGGCTGCGTAAATTTAATGAATCCCACCTGTTCTATCAACCTGCGCGTGCTCGCGGAGAGGTCATTTACATAATTCCCACCCCTCAAAACACCATATAAGGCCACGTTTCCTGCCTTTTGACAGCAGGAAGTGTCCATTCATTCAAACTCAAGAAGTAAAAGGAGGAACTTCACGCGTTCGGAGATCTGCTCTCAGTCGCGCTGTGGCTACCCCCCCCCGCAAGTGTCGGATGGTCAAATATTTTAATTTTAGTGTAAACAACTGTGTAGTTTCACTTATTCAGAAGAGCTGTGGCGCACCGCTACCCCCCACCCCCCCGCAAGTGTCGGATGTGTTTTTGAACAGAAGCATTTTAAAATGTCTCGAAACTACAGTTAACTTCATATTGTAGTGCATATGTTGTGTCTCCCGTGGGTCGTACAGTATCAGAAATCAAGAATGAATGGTTTGATCTGAAAATGGCTTCAAAGAAACGTCTCGCCGCAGCACGGACAGGAGGAGATCAAGGAAAAGTCTGCGTTACTGAGATGGATGGAAAATAAATGCCATGCTGCGCAAGACGCGTGCCAACATGTTTTGCAGCACAAATGAGTCATGCGCGCTCCTCCTGGTCATCGCGCAACCACATTCTGCAGGTTATATTTCGAATCAGATATAATAATCTATTGCTCCGATGGTGTTTGGCACAGCAGTCCAGCAATAGCATGAAAATCAGTCTTAATTCGTACTTGTTCTGCGGCGGTGTATGGGAATTTTATGTACCTGGGTGTTAATATGAGGAGGGCTTTGATGACCAAGGGGAGCGCACGACTCACTGAAGCCTGCGCGACACACCAGACAAATTAAACTTAAAATTATAATTCTAATTCAAACAGAATAACCTATTGTCAAGAATAATTATGGTGCGTGATTTTTTTAAACCCAAAATATTTTCTAAATAACGAAATATGAAGTTATTAGTGGAGAAATTCCGTCTGGATGACAGCAGACTGACGCTCCTAAAATATACGACAGGTCCGGACCACTCGTAAATTTTGTTCGTATCTGAAAAAAATCTTAGGATACGAAAACATTGTTGAATGCCACAAATGATCCTAAATCACTCGTACGCACAGTTTAAGAACAAATCTGTGCGTACGAACGGTTCGTGCATGAGGGCCATTGTTTAGAATATTGCAAGAGTGTGGGAAGGGTTTAAAANGCTATAATAGCGAACGCATGCGCACAGAATGCGCACGTAGAGTGGCGTCCAGGTAGGACGCTCAGGTCTATTGGAGGCTTTAGTCCCCGTCGGCGATCACCGCGTGGGCCAGGCCACCGGGAATTGTCCTGGTGCTCCCAATGGCCAGCCCAATTGGCTCAGTAACCATAGCAGCAGTTGTCTGCTCTCTTTTGCTGTGCTCTTTTAGAGTGTTTAGAAACTTTAGAACATTGTTAAGAACATCGCAAGAGTGTGGGAGGGTTTATAAAGCTTTAAAATATAAATAACGAAATATGAAGTTATTAGTGGGGAAATTCCGTCTGGATGACAGCAGACTGACGCTCCTAAAATATACGACAGGTCCGGACCACTCGTAAATTTTGTTCGTATCTGAAAAAAATCTTAGGATACGAAAACATTGTTGAATGCCACAAATGATCCTAAATCACTCGTACGCACAGTTTAAGAACAAATCTGTGCGTACGAACGGTTCGTGCATGAGGGCCATTGTTTAGAATATTGCAAGAGTGTGGGAAGGGTTTAAAATACCTATATATATATATATATATATATATATATATATATGTGTGTGTGTATATATATACATATATAAATATATATATATAAAACCTACTGCTTACTACTTGTACTACTATTACTACTTTGCGGTTCATAAGTTATCGTGGGGATTCAGGGTATGGATCCCCTGCAATAAACAAGGGACTATTGGGACAAAGCACATTTCCAACTTGCCCCAGTAGCTCATAATCCCTATATTAAACACAGACACTTACATTAACAATACTGGATTCCAGAAATGTAAATTTTTTGGACTGTATAGTTAAAATAAACAACCCTTTCGTGGGATTTCATGTGGGAAACCCCA
This sequence comes from Garcialebias charrua, assembly GCA_038048925.1. Classification (NCBI taxonomy): domain Eukaryota; kingdom Metazoa; phylum Chordata; class Actinopteri; order Cyprinodontiformes; family Rivulidae; genus Garcialebias; species Garcialebias charrua. The sequence goes on along the minus strand of JBBPBX010007731.1, from coordinate 40,088 downwards.
GCAAAAATATATTAATTTCCATAAAAAAGTGTATACTTTAAGTTTTTGCAAGAAAGATACCTTAAACATTTTGAGATGTGTGCTTTAGCCATACAGTCCATAAAATTAGTATTTTCTTCTTGTGGAAAAATTACTGGAAATTTTGAAAATTTTATTAGATTTTCGTGTGTGTATGTGAACTGAAATAAACTTATCAAAATTAGTAGGTTATTTGTGTGAACACACCTAAATACTGTATAACATATTTTCCTTGAAGATTTCCCACACAAAGAACAGCCTTCTCTTTTGGGTTTTTGTCTTGTTGTACACTTGTGTGACTACTTTTGAGACTAATTTATCTTCATAGAGGTCTTTCCTCAGCCTGTGCACGTTGCTTACATGCAGTAGGGTCGTGCACGTTGCTCACATGCAGTAAGGTCATGCAAGTTCCCAGCTGTTCCCCACCCGGGTGTCTTTACAGCTCTGCCCTCTCTGGCCATCTATTTATTCTCTGTGTCAGCGTCAGCGTGCAGAATCCAGATCTAGTTTCTAGAACCTGCCAGCTTGTCATTTCAGCACGTGTTCAAGGTTCTGGCCAGAATCACAAACATGACTGGGCTGCATTTGGTTTATTGAAGACGGCTAATTCACACACTGCAAACAGATAAAACTTACCTGTAGTTTTATTTTTCTTTACAAAGCTCAGTGAGTATTTAAGAAAACAAACGACTTAAAGTGTCTGTGACATCATCTTCCTTCTTTTCATGAAATGATAGAAGAAGAATCTTGTATCATTCAACTATGTTCGTTTTTGCGAACAAAATGATAAATTAATGAAAATTCCTTTCAAACTGAGATTAAAATTAAAATCAGTGTTTCTTCTTGGAATATCCGACTACGCGCGAACGCACCATCTGTGACGTAGCAGGATGAACGTCTTTAGAACGCCCCTATTAAATATTCATGGCGGACAATAAATAAAACGACGAAATTAGCAATCTAAGTTAAGATTTGAGCGATTTGTCTTCAGTTTGGGAAAGTGAAAAGGCTCACTTGTTCACTTATGATATTAGAACACCCAAATGCGACACAACGTAACGGCATTATACAAAAAAAGGCAATCTTGCAGAGAATTAATGTGTTATCATTGGCACACGCAGACTCTAGGTTCATCCTGCTACGTCACAGATGGTGCATTCGTGTGTAGTCGGATATTCCACGAAGAAACACTGATTTTAATTTTAATCTCAGTTTGAAAGGAATTTTCATTAATTTATCATTTTGTTTGCAAAAACGAAACATAGTTGAATGATACAAGATATATATCTTCTATCATTTCATGAAAAGAAGGAAGATGATGTCACAGAAACTTTAAGTAACATTTAACTGCTCTAATTAACCACTCCCAGCTAGCACCAGGAAAACAAGACAATATTTTAACTGCCTGTTTGAGGGAGACAGTTTGTCTGTCAGTTAGCGAAATATCTCATAAACCACTGGACAGACTGGAATGAAACTCATAGAAAGTAATAACTAGCTGTGCATCTACAACTGATTTAATCTGGAGTCTTGCAAAAGCATCTAAAACTGTCATTTTTACAGATAGATGAGATTTGATGTGTTGGTAGCTGAGAGTTGTTCTTTTCACATACCCTGAGCGCTAACAGATTACATCAGATCAAAACATTGGCATGCAAGATGGCTGATAATATGCATTCCCCCCCCAAAAAAACCCCAGTTCAAATACATTAAATAAAGCTTTTATGCTGATAATGGTAGACTTAAACGTGATGCAAACCACCATCTGCTACCGCACATTTCACTTTCATTTAGCTGCTTTAAAAATGCTTTAAAAAAGTCTTCAACGCTTGTCATGTCTATAAATCCTACACCAGTAATCATCAGTAAATGCAGGTTCAGATTCTCTGCAGCCCTTCCTGCTGAGCTGCTTGTTGAAATCATCTAAACGGAGCCTGACAAGACATCAGAATCGTCCTGAACAAACATTTTGAAAGCTCTCAGCGAGGCAGAAGGTAGACCAAGTTCAGAACCAGAGGTCCACATGAAGCATGTCTACCCACGCTGAACACAGGGACGCAAGCTTGTGCAACCCCACTTCAGGTGGAAACAGCTCGTTTCATGTTCCGAGCGTGCAGCAGGGTTCCCTGAAGGTGACAGAGCTCCTTGCAGAGTCAAACATGGAGCTGTCCACCTCCAGCTGCAGCAGAGCAAAGACAAAGTTTATAACAGGTCTGCAGGAGTTAAAGGTGTACATAAATATAATGGTTGCTGTGAGTATTTCACAAACTTGAAAAAAAACTTGTCTGACTGGAGTTTTCATTTTCAGAAAGTAGACTTTCAAAGAATTACTTTTACATTGGAAATAAATCATTTGAAAAAAATCAATTCACAAAAAAGCTATTTCTTAAGAAAGTTCAATTCAGTTTATTTATAAAGCATCAAGTGACAACGGAAGTTGTCTCAGGACACTGGACAGAAACATTCACATACATACAAAAGCCAATTAGTAAAAGGAAGGAAGCCAGCAGATTGTGTTGAATCTTCACTTCATTGCAGTCTCCCATCCTGAGCAAGCACAAAGGAGACTGTGGAAAGGAAAAACTCCCTTTTAACAGGAAGAAACCTCCAGAAGAACCAGGCTCAGGACAAGCAGCCATCTGACTGGCTGTGTTGGAGAGGAACAGTAATGAGAGACAGACAAACACAGAATGCCAGGTCCAGATGCAGGTGCAGATGTACCCCCTACATTATTCACATGGTTCAGCCAGGGTGATGAATGGAGAGGGAACATAATGGTCCTTATTGGCCCCGTCGCAAATTGAAGAGGGGAATTAAACATACTGTTCGTCTGTGTATGTTGTGAGCATGATGACCTAAAAAAAACAAGTGAGGTGACAACTTCCATTCTGATGCATGGCATCGCGGCACATCAAAGGTCACTGTTAAAAGTCCAAGCTGGCCACCACCATACAGTATATAAATAAAAAACAGCTGCCCCTGTCACTTGAGGAAACTTCTGGTTGTTAAATTGTCTAAAAATATAGTTTCCTCAAAAGATTGGAGTGGCTGAAGATTGATTTATGGTGGTCAAGGCCACCAGTGACCACCCACTGGCTCCTCTGTGTCTCCTGGTGGTGGATAAAAGTGCTCCCTTCACTCTTTAGGATCCATCATTCAGCACTGCCTCAGGACAATATAAAATAAAAACTCCCTCTGTTCTTCTCCACAGTGCAACTCCTATACATTTGAATATCTTGCACCAAAAACATTAAGGTTTACTTTCATTTTCTGTTCAATTCCAGTCCAGAAAAACACTCATCTCCCAAACTATAAACATTCAGTGTTTAAATCCCTCAGCAAGGGTACCGCTTGTTAGCTTTGATAGCTCGGATAGCTCTTATTGAGATGGTGTAGAGGCAGGGCAGCACACTTGGTACCTGAAGGTCCTGGGTTCAATCCCCAGTCATTGCACACCACATGCTGTCCCTGAGCAGGACACCTCATCCCCGGTGGCTCCCTGGGCACTTTCAATAGCCACCCACTGCTCCACCTGGTGGTGGATGGATAAAATGCAGATAGCCAATTTCACCATTGTATGGGAACATCCAATGATGACAATATAGGCTATACACATTACTAATATTTGTTTAGAACTGATTACTAATTTTCACCCCAAGCTTTAAGGACACAAAGAAGACACTTGTTGACAAGACTTATTTGCACAGAGTGGATCCATGTGGCCAATTGTATCATCACTAACAGAATGGTCCAGAAACACTTAGCATTGTTGTGAAGCTGTCAGTGGGAGGGAGCTGCCCACCTACACACACATGAAGGTGTCGACAACATTCAGCCTTAGTCAGCAAGGTGTACTCACATCTGGGCCTCACATCATACAAATAACCTGTCAACTGATCATCATGCAACCATCGTTTACAGCTCAATCTTAGGAAGACAGATCAAAATGACTTTTAATCCCAGTTGAATGACCACTAACAAATTTTACCTCACTGATAAAGCAATGGTGGTTTGTTCTTTTGTACTTTTAGGAGAGATATTTTTAGTTTATAAGTGGAAAAACAAAAAGTGTTGCATTTGGCACTTGTTTATTTTTCATGTTTTACCAATCTGTGCCCACAAAACTGAGGTACACACCGAACCGTCTCATGCCAATCCTTCTCGGCAGCCGTCACTCATGAGCGAGCTGGAATGTCCTTATTGGTTCATGGGTCTTGAGATGGGCATGGAAGCTAATCCTGGACCCACGGGTCATATGCAGTACAGTGTTTGTGTTGGATTGGGTCTGTTTGGTGGATGTGCCCTCCTGTCTACTGAGGCATCTCAGAGATCAGCATCGTACCATGCAGCCTCCCAGAAGGTTTCTTCAGAATGACCTGCTTCTTTGCAGGTTTTTACTCTAAATTTTGCTGTTTGTTTTGATGTTATCAAGAAATATCTTCTTTTGGCCTTGTGAGGCACATTGTCCTTTGCCAAGTTGGGAGTAATGGACTTCTTTGGGAGGCCAGAGTCTGGCATTCGGATAACGAATTATCATTGATAGATCAAGGATACTACAAGGGGCACCATTGATGTTTGCGTCTGAACATTGAATTTATTTTGTATCGGTTATATTTTGTGAATAGGGGTTTTGTGAGAATCTGGACCGGGTCTTTCCCTGAAACCGGTCCGACTCTCCACTTCTGGCGTCTGGTTCTTTTATTCCCATATGGAGAGTAAACTCTCTCTAACTAAAATAAATAAAGAGATATAATTTCCAATGACCAATTTAATGTACGTCAGACAGGAGAAAGTTACAGTTTCAGCGCTGAGGCATCTGTCCAACGTGTCTTAACCTGGCAGCGGAAGTCCTGTCTAACACAACGCCCCAGCTTATATTGGCCCTTGGCTCCGCCTTCACTTCCGGGGTGACTATGTGTGACCTCATAGGCCTTATCTGTTTCTGGTGATGAAAGAAATGGGTGAAAATGTGATCTATCTAAGTGGTGGAAGCCAGAAAAATAAAAATGACTCCTTATCGGGTGTTGACCCTGGGAAGCTCACGCAGAATAGCTGGGCCCATCTCATCTGTACAGAACCGGGCAACTAGTCCGACTTTGTGCAGACAAGACCGGGCGTCACAGCATGATACAGTAGTAGGATGACTAACAGTTTAATTACAGTATACATTCTCAGGACATTATTACATGCAGTGTTCCCTCAGTGAGGACTGAACTTGTCAAAAGGGCCTTCTCCTACTCCACTCCTGTTTCATGGGATATCTTTCAAAAAGATATGAAGCTCTCAACCTTGACTTCTCTAAATGCTTCAAACATCTGCTAAGTTCCCGAGAAAAACCAATGCAGACATGTTCCTGTTTTTAGTTTTCTTACAATCTAGCTGTTTTTTTGTTACATTTTCTTTTAAATACCATTTTATTTTCATTTTGTTAAAAAAAAATCTCAATTTGTACGCATCCTTTATGATTGTCTATTGTTATCGTTGTTGCCCACTGTTGTCATCACTCTTTGTTAAAAATCAGGTCTCTCTTGTGAATAAGTCCCTAAGGCTCAAGGGGATTAACCTGTATAAATGAAGGTCGAATGAAAAATAAACTGATAAACGGTTTGTTTTAATCGCGGCAGTGCAGAGGATGAGCTTAAAATGCATCCGATCCATATCTTTTGAATCGAACATCTCGCATAAAATTAAAGCGAAACAGCAAGTAAGAAGAATGGTTTGGGCTTGCATCCGTGCTGCTGTACCTCACCAGGTTACACTCCACAGGGTTCCTCAATTCTGTCTGGCTGCCAATTAAAACAGTGAGGCTCATTAATGTCCTGCAGAGGAATTAGAATAAACTGTGCTGCACAGAGTCTGGCAGAGGTTCTCCGTCGCCTCTCCAGCAGCTCTCCTCCCTCCTGGGACAGCCGTTGTTTGCCCGAGGAGCATCCCCAGCAGCTCGAGGTGACCAGCAGCACCAGATAATTAGATGTTCAGCTCCCACAAACCGCTGGCTTTGGTGAATTTATCGAAACTTGTTTCAGGAAGGAGCCGAATAAAAGCGCCGTGCAGGGCACCAGAACTCACCTCGATGTGCTTTGGAAGGCTGTAAAAACAGGAGAGCCACTTGAAAGACTTTTTATTGTGGTATTTGTTACAAATGAGAGTGAGGTGCTTCTTAAATGAACAAGATAAGGATGTTTAACTATTGATGGTTGTTGATGCCGTAATGTGAAATCTAAAAGAAAAAAAAAAGCCCAGTATTAAAATGTACTGTGTCCTTTCCTCCAGGGGCAAAGAGCTCTGCGTTTGGTTGTTATCTTTATTGGTGCTGACGTGCTCCTTGGCTTTAAACTGAGTCAGAAGACGTCCACCTCAATTATACACCATCATTGTCAAATTAAAGGGTTAGGGGCTTCCTTTCAGAGACAAAGGTGCTGTGTTGTTCCACTCAGACTTGTCACATTTACTCCTAAAGAAGCATTTTAAACCGTTAGCAACTTTCTGCTCGTACGCTTTGAACAAACGGATCAAACAGTCATACTTTGTTGTTTGACTGCTTGTCATCTTTGCAGTGCTGGGAGGATTTGAATACGTTTTCTTAATGATTTTCTTTAATATAATCTCATTAAGCGTGTTTGCGTTCACCCATGGCCCTGGGGGCAGCGCCGCTGTGCCATGAAGGAGGGGGTTTTACCGACAGCTGGCAGTGTGGGGATCACTTGTTCTGTTCACGTTCATTGGGCTGCTGAAGATTAGCAGCACAATGGGTACCGCAGGCGTACAGTGTGTGTAGTCACACACACATGACACAGAACCACACCGTCTGCGGGCACAAACACTAATCAGAGCGCCCAGCCTGGCATCCCCTGAGCTTCACCTCCCCCCACTGTCAAACCATTCTGCCTCACCAAGAGAGACAAGTGGCTCACAACTCCCCCCTCGCTCCCCAGTCTCTACGGTTTGCTCATATTGTCTGAGTCTTACGGAACGTAAGAAACAAAGATCGTCTTTATCCAGAAAAACAAGACTAACCAACAATTATTGCTGGCCTGGATGGCACACATTGTGTCGTCACCACATTGAGGTGTCCAGTAGGCACATGACGTTTAGTGTAGGGGTCCCCGAACGACCCCTTTAGTTCTTTTATGGTCATAATTTAAACACACATCAGCTTTTCACACATTAACAGTGATTTATTTTAGGCCGCGCTGTTCTTTATTTACTTTGCTTGTTGTGTATTGTTTTATTTTTTGTGCTTTTCAGCCACTTGAACATTTTTAAATCAAATTTAAAATGTATTTTTGTGATTATTTCCCAGCTATTTTATTTATTTTTCAGTTAGGAAGCAGGACAATAGCCTATATGCCACGGGTTTCCGTTCCAGCACCTCCGCAGTCATTACACAGTCGGCGCACTTCCGGTTAGCGGGAAAGACACGAACATAAATGACTAAATACAATTAATAAAACATCAGCATACACACCAATAACAACTCTATACACATATAAAACCATATAAAATTATGGCGACGTTCCCCCTACGGATAGCCGCGATAAATGTTCGCCGAAACCCCCCCGCGGAACAGCTGTTCCCACCGGTGGGCGGACACAACGGTACTCACGTGTAGTGCCGGTAGCGCGCGGCCGCTTCCCGTTTCGGCTCGTTGTTATGGTAGGCTACTAGGAGCTAACGCTGACAACAGCGGAGGTGGATGGGAACCGGAAGTGGCGGGTAGGTGTTGCATTTTTCCGGAAGTACGTCACGCCCCCCCGTGGCATATAGGCTATTCATCAGTAGATTTAACAAATATCATGTATTATATCATTTATCATATTTATCATTACTCTCTGTTGGCAAATATTTTAACTTAGTTAATTTGGAGGTTTATTTAACAATTATTACTTCAATCAAATTAGAAACCCAATCCAGAAATCCAGTTTTGGACAGGGGTGAGGGTGGACTTTTCTGATTTAATTTTTTTACCCTGAGCTCTTTTCAGGAAACACAATGTCGACCTGCAAGAGAGAAAAAAAGCTTCATGCACAAAATGCAACAAAATAAATGCTGAGCAAAATATATTCCATCTTTATTCATAGAAAATGAAACACAAGCTGTAAAAAATTGTGTGATTAAAAACACTAATGTCTGCCATATTCTGTATGTATTTACACTCAGGAGAGGCTACTAGCTTCAAATGAGACAACTAGCATGGCTGTCGTTGACAGATATTCACTTGTCTGTGGTTAAGGACAGGACTGTGAAATCAGTGCAGTTAAATGCCACAAACACACAAATCAACAACTGAACTGAAACGTTCCTGAAGAAACTTTGAATGTTGCCAATACAGCGACCGCCCAGTTTACCGGAAGAAAAGCGCATCTTTGCTTTTAACATACTGTAAAATAAATCCAAAGAAATGTTACAGCTGCTGACAGTGGTTTATTATGATCACCCTGGTAACCATCTTACCCGCGTCCTGTGAAAACTATAAACCGTGTATTAAAAACTGTTTCACTGTAAGGAACAGAGGAGTTTGGTGGTCATAAGTTTCAATTTTATGTTTCTGCAGTGTTTAGAGATAAATGGTGTTACAAAGACCCTTAACTTCCAGTTTCAAATCAGAGTTTTTAAAACAAAATATAATGGAAGTCAGTGTAAGCTTGGGTGTCGACTCTGCACTCAGTAAGATAGAAGAAAAAACACTTCCAGCAGTAAGAAAAACACAGAAAGAATACATAAAATACCTACTTTTTTATATGTAATTTTTATGGGGCCCGAGATGGGTAGAGGTAGGTCAGCCGACTTGGGACCAGAAAGTTCCAGGTTCGATCCCCAGCCATTCCCACTTACCTGTATTATGGTGTCTCTGAGCAAGACACCCAATCCCTAATTGCCCCCGAGCAGTTTACATAGCTGCACTGCTCCACCTGGGTTTATTCCAGGTGCGATGGGTTAAATGCAGAGAGCTAATTTTGCCATTGTATGGGAACATAAAATGATGACAACACAGTTATTATTATTATTATTATTATTATTATTATTATTATTATTATTATTATTATTATTATTATTATTATTATTATTATTATTATTATTATTATATACTTGAAAAGTTTGTTTGTAAAAGCATTTTTAGGAATTCTTTTGTTTGTTTGTTTGTTTGTTTTTGTGTGTCATAAACCATTCATCTGTTGAACATTTTATGGAAAATGTTCTAAAATTACAGAAGATGTAATTTTGTAAAAACTGTTCAGATGTGTAAAGTCCATTATTTGGTGACCTGTGGTGTGTGTCTGACCATTAATGCTCCAAAGAGTTCTCCGTTTTCTTACCTGTTCAGCTAAAATCCCATTGCAACCCATGGGGAATTTAAGTGTAAAGGTTCCAGTAAAAGTAAATAAGCTAAACTTTAGTTGCTGTGACCACCATTAATAGACAAATGGTGGATTCATGATTTGTAAACAAAGATGTCAGCCTCCAAAGGAGTCAGCCTCCCCACCATCACTGACATCAACACTTCCAGATGCAGGAAGAGGACCGCCTGCATCATGAAGGACCCCACTCACCCAGCACACTCACTTTTTGTCCTGCTCCCCTCAGGCAGGAGGTTAAGGAGCATTAAGTGTAGAACCTCTAGACTGAGGAACAGCTTCTACCCTGAGATTGTTAGACTCATGAATCCCTAACCAGGAGTATCACTAAGAAAAATAATAATAAAGAAAATCACAGTAATGCCACTTGATTGTGATATGTGCTGCTGACTATCTATGCTGCTGATCTCATGCTGCTGATTAATTTCATGCTGCTGTGTTTATTCATACTCATATGCTCACAGAGACTCATGTTCGTGCTGCTGTTGTTGGACGTATTGTATTTGCACTATTAGTGCTTATGTATTCACGAAGTTAGTGCTCACATGAAGCATATAAATTATAGCTGAACTGAACCTATGAGAATCGTGCTGCTGTTCTTTGGTGTATTGTTTTGCACTATTAGTGACTAGCGTATATCTTAGATATTTTCGTATACCACTGGGTGTTTGTTTAGCGTATAACTTAGTTTATATCTTTGATTTGATTTGATTTTGATTTGATGTTTATTCATTCATTTTAAAAGAACAATACAAAACAGTTTCATCAGATACAAGAATACAAGTAGGATAAAATGAAAGGAGCAGAAAGAAGATGAAATCTTATTATATCTGCCCCTTATTTCACAGTTTGTTCAACCAATGATAACCTTCAAACTACATCACAAAATGAATAACTCTACTTAATTTTTCTAACTGTAATACACAAACTACATCACAAAATGAATAACTCTACTTAATTTTTCTAACTGTAATACACAAACTACATCACAAAATGAATAACTCTACTTAATTTTTCTAACTGTAATACACAAACTACATCACAAAATGAATAACTCTACTTAATTTTTCTAACTGTAATACACAAACGCACTAAGCTACATCATAAGTACAACATAAGTGTAATACACAAACACACTAAGTTACATCATATATAGTTTTTGAGCAAGTCCTTTTTGACCTTTTTCTTAAATGTATACATTGATTTTGCATTTTTAACATCACTCTCCAGAACATTCCACAATCGAACTCCCTGAATTGAGGTAGACCGTCCCTTTAAGCTGGTTCTGAATTGTGGTTTGATGAATATCTCTGTCCCTTTGAGATTGTAATAACTTTGTCTTTTTATAAAATTTCTTTGGATATTTAAAGGTAATGTGTTATTATGAGCCCTATACATAACTGATAAAATACTATATTCTACCAATTCCTGGAATTTCAATAAATTTAGCTGAAGAAACATCTTAGATCCTGATTTACTGTTTCCTTTACACTTTATATTTTTGCTAATGTTGGATGTAACTGGGACCATGTGTAGACACTTTTGTTCCACCTCATGTACCACATGTGATGTGAATGACAATAAAGAACATTGAATCCTTGAATGTGGCGTTTGTGGGAAGCTTTTAGTTTGCATATGTATGTGTGTATCCTTACCTTCCAGGTAGAAGGTGGCATACTTTGTTAAAACAGGTTTATATTCAATTCAATTCAAAACTACTTTATTAATCCCAGAGGGAACTTAATGTTGTTGTAACTCATCATCCTGGTTTCATTGAAGAGTTGTTCTAGATGCTGATGGCTGTGGGCAGGAAGGATCTCTTGTAGTCAGTCTTACAGTGGATCTGAAGACGTCTCTGACAGAAGACATTCTCTTGTTGTATGACAGTCTGATGAAGAGGGTGCTGAGGGTTGTCTATAATGTTCTTCATTTAATGAAGAATCCTTCTTTGTACAATCACCTCCAAAGGTTCTAGAGGAGTCTCCAGAACTGAAACAGCCTTCTTTATGAGCTTGTTGATCTTTTTTAAGTCACTTGCTCTGGTGCTGCTACGCCAGCAGATGATGGCAGAAGAGACAGCACTCTCTACAACAGATTTATAGAAGATATGCAGCATCTTGCTGCAAACATTGAAGGACTTCAGCTTCCTCAAGAAGGCTAAACTGATGCGTTTCCAGTCCAGTCAAATTTTGAGGTATTATTTGAGCTTTTGAGATGTTAATCAGCTGCTCCTAGTT